>JBBPTG010000065.1:0-138663 GCA_038093975.1 Chalciporus piperatus
TTAATAACTGTTAATAACAAGTTATTAACCTGCTAAAAACAATCATGTTATTAACAAAACAGTTTTCGCCCGTACCCTACACGTGACTACCTTTTACTACCACCGCGGAGTAGAACCACTGGCAGCACCGGTGACCCTTCGACATCCTCTACATCATGATGTCCATGGCATAGTCTTACCATGGCCTTGACGTTGAACGCTGCCAGTGAGTCTGTCAAGTAAATATGTAGTCTCTTTCCTGCCGATAGCGTAACAGGAGAAACTTTAAGTTTGTTGAAGAGAGCCGAGAACCGGAGCGTAGATTAGCCTTCGCTGTCAAACATGTCCCTGCCTTGGCTATGTCACTTGAGTGTGTAAATTTCATTCTTTAAAGGCACATTGACAGTTCTTTGATCCCAGGACAGGTTGATTATGCTATCTTTCCCCTTGATCGTCCTTTACGCTGGTCTGAACTATTTCCAGGCCGGCGGCTAGTTGAACAAGGATAGCATCAGACAATCAGTGGCAAACGTTAAATCGGTCGCTGAGCGCTGAACGGTCGACTCGAAACTTTGAGGCCATGGGCAGCTGTTTGTTACTCGTCAGACCCGTTGTTTGACCAAACGAAATGTCAGCAAGTATTGTCGGGTTATGACAACGACACTATCGTAAGTCAACTTTAACAAGGCGGCTCGTTGTTCTCTGAGGATCACGCCAGCGAGAACAATCGGCTTCCGCATTGCTGTGGCCAAACTGGGAAGCATGCGGGTATGATTATGGCTGCGCTCTGAACTTCAGCAACCCTCAAGTGATCGACAACAAGACATGCTGCCAGGGCACAACTCCACCCTACAGCGTAGTTATCACGAGTGCTCAAGAGGCAAGCGCTTTGGTAAAGTAGGCCGTCGCTAACAGCGTTAAACTTACTGTCAAAAATACTGGTGGGTCATGTCAAGGCAAGGCTTGGGTGTGAATGAGTTATTGACGTTGCGCTCAGGGCACAATGGCACAGGCCGCTCTTCCTTCTTGTCGACCCTCCAAGTCAACATGCTATATACAAGTCATCCAGGCCATGTGTGCAGGTGGTCCCTTCCAGGCAGGTGGTCAAGCTTTCAAGGCCCGTAAGTTGCATCCATGTATTGGTCCACGTAGTGTGCGTGCTTATCACCACCTCAGGTATTGGCCCCGTCGAAACCATGTCAGGATTCCTATCAGTTGCAGTGCCAGCTACTGAATCAAGCGTGCATGAAGAACCGACTCATTCAAGAAAAGCACAACGTATCATGTCAATCAAACACTATTGGCATTCGAGCAGCAAGAAAGAGGAGGGGAGTGCACATTTATATGTAGGTATAAAACAAAGACATCTGCGCGCGCAAGTCCAGTTTAAACCGAATTGGATCACGATCACCTGAACTGAAGGGACGAAGCGGTATTTGCCATCGGTCCATTCGGTCCATAGCATTGGTATGGCTTGAGATTCTCCACGAAATCTACCCCCTACGAACTTAATGAGCGAGGAGAAACTACGATTGAGATGATTCGAAGGCATACTTGCCAAGAGTTGAAGACTTGAAATTTGACAGCCGGCCTAGGTGAGAACATGTGCATTGCAGGGGAACGAAGGAAAGACTTACAGTTATTGGGATCGTATTTGCGTTTGATCGCCGTCAGGTTGGAATATTTGTGCCCAAAGAACGCTGGGGGACAGTTAGTCAAACCGACAGCGTCGAGAAAGGGAGAGAATGCTTACTCTCTTGCCAATTTGGCTCATAAGCACTTCCCTCTGCTTGGTAGCTGCCTACAATGCCCAGTTCAGCCAGAGGATCGACTGCTTGCTGAGTCGAAGAAACAAGTGCGTCAAAGGTATCCTCAGACACAATGGACCATGCGCTGGACGACGAACATTGTATAAGCAATGAGACCGCGATGGACAGGCGGATAATCTAGCAGACTGTACTCACACACTGAATGTTACGTGCCATGCAGCATCGTAAAGAGCAGGATTTGCTCCCGTCTCGTTCACTTTTGACCTGGTTTTTCCAGGGAGATTGGCAGAGATCAGAGGGGCGGCAGGACCGAAGGTACCCGGTTGACCCGCGCCAAGAGCAGGATTTGCGTCTCGGACCTGGTTGCTCATGGTTGACCCGCGCCATCGTTGGCAAAAATGGCTTCGGCGACCTGGCGCGTGGAGTTCGGCGACGATAAATATGACCGAGGGACCAGGCGGGAAGATATCTGAGAGGAAACACCATACGAAGTGAGGGAATCTGTGAGGGGACCAATATACAGTTCTTGCGCTTCGGCATAGGATTGGAACATGGGTACAGCTGTCTTGTTTGCGACTACTGTGTAATTGGCGGACATGGATTGCAGTTTCGTGAAGAAGGGGAAGAGCAGCGAGGTGGATACCTCCGGTGTCGGCCAGAGGAAGGCCTGGTCGGTCCAGGATGTCAGCTAGGGAGTGAGGTAAATGACAGGATACTTACTATCTCACATTGTTGCTCAGTTGGAACCAATGCGACTGAGATACCCGCATCCAGCCACTCGTTTTGGTATGCGCCAGCGAGTTCCATGAATTGAATGACAAGCTCGGTCACGTTCTGTTTTGGATTCGGCTGGACAGCAATTGTTGATGAGCCGACTGCGAGGTTGGGATGGGCTTGGACTGTAATTGATGCTTTGCTCGTTTGTGAGGCATTGTTACAAGCACGAACGTGTCGGACTTACTAATAACACCCCAGCTACCGGCCCCTCCGCCACGCAAAGCCCAGAAGAGGTCCGAGTTCTGAACGGCATTCGCTGTTCTTATTTCTCCATCAGCTGTGATAACCTGGCGTGAAGAACGTGTGGACGCGTCAGTGATAACAAAACAGCTTAGCTTTCAACCAACCTCATACTCTAGCGCACTGTCAACCTGGCCAGACATCAGAAGAAGTAACATCAAGATGTGAACAACATACAGCTAGACCGTACGTGGGGGATAGCCTGAGAAGATCATGAACGACCACACTGTACCGCACATGTATGGACTTACGCTCCATGACCACCCGCCTGAAACAGACCGCCTGAATGAATTTATATAAGAGGGGTCAACGTTAATCGGGTGGCTCGCATACCAACACCTATTGTAGAACAACTTCCGAGTACCACGGAAACGTTATGTTGTCCGGCGAGGTTGTAGACTGCGAGTGCATCAATATCTGAAGTCATGAGAAGGATAACGAACTTACCATCAACTATACGAACACCACCACCCATCTTGATTGCCGTGACAGGGGAAGCGTCCTTGGAACCCTGCGGAACAAAGTTTGGTATGTATTCTACGTTTTGCAATTTGGCAGTGTTGACTTGGAGAGTGAACGGGAGAGAGGAACGGCCCAAAGCGTCGTGTCCTGAGTCCGGCATCAACGGTTCAGCTTGCGTCGGCGCTATCATAAAGAGGATATGCACTCACCAGTATTCTTGACGGTAAGCTTCACATTGTTCGCGACAGCCCACTTCACCACAGTACTTCCGTCTTGAGCATTCGTGATAGCTACGCTGTAAGGCGGAGTTGTGCCTTGGTAGCATGTCGCGTTGTCGATCACTTGAGGGTTGCTGAAGTTCAGAGCGCAGCCATAATCATACCCGCATGCTTCCCAGTTTGGCCACAGCAATGCGGAAGCCGATTGTTCTCGCTGGTGTGATCCTCAGAGAACAACGAGCCGCCTTGTTAAAGTTGACTTACGATAGTGTCGTTGTCATAACCCGACAATACTTGCTGACATTTCGTTTGGTCAAACAACGGGTCTGACGAGTAACAAACAGCTGCCCATGGCCTCAAAGTTTCGAGTCGACCGCTCAGAGACTGATTCAATGTTTGCCATTGGTTGTCTGATGGCCACCCTGGTTCGACTTGGGGTTGACCTGGAACTTACGATTCAGCCACGGAAACGAGTTGAGACAAGGAACACACCCCGGGTAGCAACAGCGAGTACTGCTATCCCAATCAAAGCCGAGTGAAGGGCATTCCGGTTTACGACCATCACTGTTAAAGATCGGACTGTTGGAGTGGGGGTCTTGTCGGATACGCCGAGTGCCAGCGTGGCTTCGTTGAGTATATACAGGGATAGATCGAGGCGAATAGCGGCGAAAGTCAGCGTATAAGCCCGAGATCAGCCGCATTATGAGCTAGCCTCGTTCTAGAAGCGCAAACAATGTTGTATCCACTGAATCACTCACCCGAACCGATCAACGGGTGTCCGCCGTCCGGCGACATCCTCCCCGATCAAGTTAGTGGGAGGTTATTATGCAATGGAGTAAGAGATACATAAACTGCCGCAGCAATAAGCTTCTGACTCTGACCCGCTTCAAGCGGGTCAGAGTCAAGTTGCCGTATCGAACCTTCAATGAAATGAGGTAAAGGATTGGAGTTCCCGCCGTTTCGGTTCTGCACTGATAGTAGTAGGTCCAAGTACGTGTTGCTCCGGGCCGATATCATATGTATGTAAAAGTTGGGACTGGTAAACTCGAGGCGTTTTGCGTTTCGCTATTTAGTATAGTTCAGTATAAATAATTGTGTTTTTGTCGGATTGTTTTCGCATCACGGGTAGTTCTGTGCCAGTTAAGGTTATAGCGACATGCTGTGGTTCAAGCGTCGCCAATTAGATTACATAAATAATCAGAGGCCGGAAAGAGGCCGGAAAGAGTCCGAAAGACACCCTCAAGACACCCTCCAATGTTACGTTAGACTACTTTGCAGATGCTAATTCTTTGTGTTGTACTAGTGAAGGCTGAAATTGCCTCCGAAGCGGACATAGTAGCATATGCGGTAAGTTTCCATTGAATCCCAAATCGTTCCGCTCCACGACTTGGAGTTCCCAAAAACAAACTTCGATGTAACACCAATCAAAGAAAGCATGTAAGTACTAGCATTGGATGAAAGAGAGGTAAGTAATCTCGGAGCATACTTGGTCTGCGGGAACAACTGCGGTAGCCATCTGCGTGGTAGTTGCGAAACGGCATTGCGATAGATCTTCCAACCGTCCTCATTGCTCAGCCCCCGCTAGCTTCCTCCTCGGGCTCCAGCAGGATATTCAAATCCACATCTTTAGGACAATGCGACGGGTTTAGTTCTCAAATTCGTGGTCGGACATCGTGCTGTAATCTGGTTGGAGAGGATGCAGTCAATCGGCGATGTAGTGCTACACCAGGACTGCGCCGTGTGATGTTTGGGATTCGAACATACATACCGTCGGCTTGGACACTTCTGATCCAAAAGCGGAGTTGACTCAACCAGGCTGAACCAGCTTGAGGACTTGGAAGACCTTTGTCAATTCGACGGCCAAGTTTCCCAACCGATCAGAACTTACAGCACACATCACTGGCAATCTCATTCCCGTCCGTCATTCCCGATACGCACACCACTCTCTGCGATTCTGTTATTCCATAATCCAGCGGACGCAGCAGTTCGTTTCCAAACTCCCCCCCGAGTTGGTTCGCTCTACTAATTTGTACGGAAGGGTTGCACCTGGCGCGCCTTCCATCAGTCTACTATGACTCAACGGAAGCAACCTGCGAGTAGTGGCCGCTGAGCGCGATCTCGTTCTCCGAAAGAGAGTAGTAGTCTCCCTTGTAATCATTCTCAAAGTGTGAATATCTGCAATCATCCTAAACACCGAGTAGGCTTCTGCTTCGAGTCGGCTCTCGAGGGGGTATTTAAACCGGGACACCAGCAACCCCCCCCCTCATCTGACGAGCATATCTCTTCACAATGAGACTCTCCTCGACGAGCTACTACTACGGAGTATCGCTTCTCTCACTCTCCGCTGTTTCACATGGTACGCAGTACGGAATCGCACTCTTCTCTGTGGGAGGTCTGATTGGCTTTCAGGAAAACGGCCAGCGGGTTCGGGATGGCCATCTCCTTCTGAGTGGAAATCTCTAAATTCGTCGTTGGGCGGAAGCCTACAGAATCTGCGACCGTGGGCCTCTGTCTGCTACACTTTGGATCCATCTTATGATCCCAACAAGTGTCAAGTGGTGACGGCCGGATACATAAATGACACCATCGTGAGTATTCTCCGAGTTGAGCGTCGAGTTTCCGAGCTCACTATGAATGCAGCGAGAAGAACAGCCATCCGCGCTGCTATGGTCCAACTGGGAAGCCTGTGGAAATGGACAAGGATGCAATCTAGACGTCAGCAACCCACAACCAATAAATGGGACGTGCCATCAAGGCACAACTCCGCCCTACTTTATCGCTATCACGAGTGCTCGGGAGGCAAGCACTATCGTGGAATGGGCTGTCGACAATGGCGTGATACTTACTGTAAAGAGCGCCGGTATGTTAGCTCATTCTTTCCTTCAACTGAACTGCGCAGATCAAACTGGGCGTCACTCCAGGACACGATCTACTCGGCCGCTCAGCTGCGCCGGGGACTTTGCAAGTTAACGTGGCTCAATTGCAAAACTTGCAATATGTCCCACAGTTCGTACCCGAAGGTTCTGATGCCACTCCTGTATCAGCTATCACAGCTGGGGGTGGTGCACACGCCATTGACAGTACGTGTCTGCTTCTAGTATTTTTGGTGGCTCCGGAGTTCATACAACATCATTTTTAGTCTACCAGTTGGCGCAACGTGAGAACGTATCTGTTGCGCTTGGAAGTTGTGAAACGCTTGGAGCAGGTAAGAAGATTCGTCATCCTGTGCAATTTTTCATGTATCTCATACGTCACTGTCGCAGGCGGATACTTCCAGGCAGGTGGTCATGGACCGTGAGTTCAATGCCTCTCAGAACGGACGAATGCTCATTACTTGTAGTTTGTCCCCTACACTGGGGTTGGGAGTACGTACCTCAGAAGTTTCTTTTCGAATGTGAGCTGAATGTTGCATAGATTGACACCGTCCTGGAATACGAGGTTGGTTGAAATCTCTCGTCCCTATTCTTGCTCACATGCCGTCAATTCCTAGATCGTCACGGCCGATGGTAAGATCAGAAAAGCCAACGCTGTTCAAAACTCGGATTTGTTCTGGGCTATGCGCGGTGGAGGATCCGGCAGCTGGGGTATCATCAGTAGGTTAAGATCTATGACCATTACGAACTCTCTAACAAATCGTATTAGCCTCGGTGACAATCCAAGCGTATCCGACCATGCAAGTGGGGGCCTCTCAGCTTCATATTCAACCCAATCCTGCCCAGAACATAAGCGAACTTACGATTCAATTCATCGAGCTGTACGCCAAATACCAGAATGGCTGGATTGATGCTGGCGTTTCAACTGGTTTGATTCCGTCTTCAACAGATTTTACCATGGTACTCGTCCGGTCACTGCTCCTAGCGCTCACCGCTGACTGTCGAGTCCCAATCAGCTTTTCTACTGGCCCGCAAACAACGATTCTCTGCCACTCATCTTCCCCTTCTTCGATGATGTGAAGGCCTTGTCAGCAAATTTCACTGTGACCTCCAACCAAACCGCTGTGCCAATGTACAGCTCTTTCTCAGAGGCGGAAATTATTTCCATCGGCCCCCTTGCCGCAGAACAGAGTGTTTATGGCGCCCCTTCACAGTCGTCCTCACGCCTCATTCCTCGCTCGTCCTTGACATCGTCCGATTCGATCCGGCAGATTGCAGAAGCCATCTGGGCCGGGCACGAAACGGTAGCTAACGTCGCCAGTACCGTGGCCGGGTCACTTGGGGTTATTCCTCCGTTCATCTCAGGGAACCTGCCTGGTGGCGCTTTTGCGTCTAAAATCAACGACACCGGAGCCAACCCTGCTTTATACGAAGGTTCCTTCCAAGTAATCTTTGCAGGGTACGTCGACGGTTCTTGGATGGAATCCGACATGTGTGCTTATCTGACGTATCACGCGTCCAGGGCTTGGACCATGGTCCCGAATGCGACATTCGATGAATTTGTTTCTGCTGTCGCTCATGCAATCGATCCCCTCACGGAGATGGGCATTGTGGGAAGCTACCAAGGAGAGGGCAACGCCTGGGAGGTCAACTGGCAAGAAAGTAGGTCATCATGGAAGATGGTAGTGGTTTCGGTACTCATCCCGAAACAGCCTTCTTCGGTTACAAGTACGATAACCTCACCAAGATCAAGAGCAAGTACGACCCCGACAATTGTAAGTCTTCCTTCATTCCACTGGGATGGCTTCCTTTTCTGATTGAAAATTCTCAGTCTTCAACTCGTGGAAGGTAAACGTCCCAGATACGATTTTGATCGGATTTGTTCTGACATTCTTCTCTAGGGGGTTAACTTCCAGTCTAACCGTACCTCTTACCAATGCTACGGACCGAATTCGGGGAGCTCGACCTAACTCTGGGTAGCTTTCATTGGATGAGCGCATTAGAGCGCCATCGAGTTACCAGTGTTACTTACGCTTAGTGATTCGATATGTAGACTGACAGGACGCTTTGCTGCCTTGTCGTTGTCATTTATGTTTGGGAACTCGCAATAGCTAAAACATGTTTCGCTTTCTTGTGTCTCTAGCATCGTGCTCGAATCGTGGTTCTAGTCAGCCGCCACTCCATACCGCCATTTAGTAAGTATCACTGGCAAACTAAGTAGAAGCATCGAATGCACAAACGGTTTGCGTGCCAGTGTGCGTCATAGTATTACCTGTGCCGACAAGTGGCTAAGTTGGAGTAGTGAGACTTACGAAGTGGCTTGAGCACTACTAGTGCCAAGACTCACGAGAGTATTCTAATGATCCCACCGTACAGTGCTGAGTGTAAGTACGTCAACAGACCGTGTTGCCAAGGTTGCCGCATTTAATGCATTTGGTCTAAGTCGATATTGAATTCGGGCCTTTCGTGCTTCAAGTTGCCAAAAAGGTTCAAGCTCTGCGAACCAAGGTCAGCCTTTTAGATTGTATGGATGATTAGAGTATATGTAGGACTAATAAAAGTCTGAATTGTGGGCAAGTCTTTGACGAGAGCTCACTACTAATTCGCCTTCATCGACTTCCACTGTGTCCTATCTGCAAGAGTGGGCTCTGCGAGTTAGATTGCTTCTCACCGATTGCAAGCAAAAATTAACTTAGCGGAAGAACAACAATCGGATATAACTTCGATCAGTGGCTATTTTGTTTCGCTTACACGATTGTCTAGCCCCGGCCCGGAAACCGATCAGACGTATTTTTAGGTTAGCAGCAGAGATCGCGGCGTATGGGTCAGGAGCTACCATGAACATAATTTCCGCTCCCAGCATGAGGTTTTAACAAGGACTCGCCGGCGATTTGCCTTGTCCGAGTCGACCCGCGGGGACATCTCTATACAAAATGAGAGTAATACCAAGCAGATACATCTACGGGATATCCTGGGTATTCTCACTGCTCATTGTTGGACGAGGTACGCACTACCGGACAATCTCTATTGGATGTCTGACGATTTTTCTTTTAGCCCAGCAGCAGTTCACTGGTTCGGGGCAACCATCCCTGACAGAATGGCAGTCGTTGAATTCATCGTTGGGTGGACGTCTTCAAACTCTTCGCCCATGGGCCTCCGTTTGCTACTCGTCGGATCCTTCGTTCGATTCCACGAAGTGCCAGGAGGTGCTGCCAGCATATGACAACGACACGCTCGTGAGTGAAGTGACAGCCGTCAAGGTTGTCGTCGATATTCACCGGTATGGTAGCGTGTGCAACAACCCGCCGCATTATTATGGCCCAACTGGGAATCCTGTGGAAATGGGAATGGATGCGGCTTAAACGTCAGCAACCCAGAGGTAGTCAGTGGCGCGACATGCAAGCAAGGAACAATACCGCCGTACAGCGTAGCCATCACAAGTACCTCAGACGCAAGCACTGTAGTGAAATGGGCTGTCGCCAACGACGTGATACTCACTGTGAAAAGCTCTGGTGCGTCCGTTGATCGATCCAGCGAGCCGAGATTATTTAACACTGCGATAGTGGAAGCCTGCCGTGGCCGACGGCAGGAAACACTGAGACGGGCGGGCGAACAGAACGGGACCACGCTCTATACGGGAGACTACGAAGTACGGGTACAAGAAAGACTGGCTATCTCTACGAGCGGTAGCGGGGTATATGTATGGTGCACGTGACTAGTGGTAAGCTAGTGCTTACAGATAGGTCACGATCTTAGTGGACGCGGGGCTGCTCCGGGGACACTGCAAGTCAACGTTGCTCAATTGCAGAGCATGCAATATGTTCCACAGTTCGTGCCCGAAGGCTCTCAACATTCTCCAGTTTCCGCAATCACCGCTGGTGGTGGTACAAATCTGATTGCCAGTATGTTTAATTTTGCTTCAAGTGACCCTGAAGTTCACCCATCGTGACTGGTAGTCTATGAGTTGGCAGAACGTGTGAACGTGTCCGTCGCGCTCGGCAGTTGTGGCTCCATTGGAGCAGGTGTGTAGATCAACTTGATTTTCGTGCTTTGATGTTTTAACACCTTAGTAGGGGGTTATTTCCAGGCAGGTGGTCATGGGATGTATGTTCCATCCTTTCCATTACAAGGATGAATGTTCATAGTTCTTACAGCTTGACCCCGACATTGGGATTAGGGGTACGTGTCTCAGACTTATCTTGGACATGATCTGAGTTTTGTGTAGGTTGATAATGTCTTGGAATATGAGGTTGGTTTCAATCCGTCATTTGTATTTTCGCTCACATGCGGTCACTTGCTAGATTGTCACAGCAGATGGGGAGATCAGGAAAGTGAATTCGGTTCAAAACTCGGATTTGTTCTGGGGTCTGCGTGGTGGAGGATCTGGAAGCTGGGGTATCATAAGTAAGTTCATCAGACTCGACAAGTTGAAATATCTCATGATGGTGGGTTGTATCAGCCTAGGTAACGGTGCAAGCATATCCGGCCATGCAAGTGGCCCTCTCTCAGCTTGAAATTCAACCGAACCCCACCCAGAACACGAGCGAGCTTTCAATTCAATTGCTCGAACTTGGAGCGAAATATCAGAATGCGTGGACGGACGGTGGCATTTCTGTGGGTTTCCTGCCAAATGGCACATTCACAGCGGTAATTAGTTACTTGTCTGTAATATTATCCACTGACAGCTATGCCCTCATCAGCTTTTCCTCTGGCCTGCGAACAAAGGCTCCCTCCCGCTTTTGTTTCCATTCTGTGATGAGCTGCTCTCGTTATCAGATAATTACACGATACTATCCAACAATACCGCCGTGCCAATGTACAGCTCCTACACCGAGGCGGAAACAAAATTCATTGCACCAATCGCCGATGTAGAAAATTACACAGGTGGAAGTAGCCACTCGGCCTCGCGACTCATTCCTCGGTCCTCCTTTACATCGCCGGAATCCATACGACAGGTCGCGGAAGCTATCTGGGTCGGGCACCAAACGATGGCTGCCATCGTAGGTTCTGGAAATCCAGGCAGTCTTGGCACCGTCCCAGCATTCATCTCAGGGAATTTCCCTGGGTCATCTTACCTTCAGAGAGTCAACGAAACTGGTGCCAATCCTGCCTTGTACAATGCAGCTTGGCAGGTCCTTTACACTGGGTATGTCAACTGGCTTCGGACTCTGCGCCAACGTCACATATCATGAACCCCAGGGCTTGGAACATCGTTCCGGATGAGACGTACCACGAATATGTTTCTGCCGTACTTCATTCGGTTGACCCTTTGACGGAACTGGGTATTGTGGGAAGCTACCAAGGAGAGTCGAACGCCTACGAAGCCAACTGGCAAGAAAGTAAGATTTTCTTGCTTTTTTTTCCTTTAACGGCGCCGTTGCTAATCGAGTTCAGCGTTCTTCGGCTACAAGTACTCCAACCTCACGAGCATCAAGCGCAAGTACGACCCTATGAACTGTGAGATTCCCTGCCACCTCACGATGCCACCTCACGATGCTGTCTCTGATTTCTATTTGCGATTCCTGTGCGTCATCCGGCTCGAATGCCAGATGTTACAGTTTGGAACTTTGGATACATTGTTTTGTCATTTTCATAGATTTGTAGTTCGTCATATGTATCGGAGTTGTCAAGTAAACATCAGGAATTTCTCAAGCCACTGATTTACATCCTGGTAAAGGTTGGACAGATTCGCGACGACGTCCCGCCGAGGTTCCATGGTATTTATGTCCTCAAGGGTAATATCTCCACCAGACAATTCGCAGTCATGTCGTGCGATGGAGAAATTCTGCCTCCTAGGCACTTGCAGTGAGGTCCTCGAGGTTCAAACATGCGAAGAAAGGTACGAGATCACTAGAGCAGCATCGACTCTAGAGTTTCTCGCTTTTGTTCAACCAGTTGATGCAACCTCGTCTCCGAAATGCGACCCCAAAATCAGTTTTTCACCATCGGACTGGAAAGCAATTTCAATGTTATATGCTCAAAATCAGCAAGCTCGACCCGTATGCAGTTCAAAATAAATAAGTTAATTCGACTGATCTTTCCAAATGCATATCCTAGTGACAATTTTCATTGCCAAGTATATTCAAGCGGTGGTGCCGTTTGCCGTGGTATTGTAGAGGTATGGTACACAGACGTTGGGGTCGTTATAATCGGCAGGGTTCTTGGTGAAGAAACCTAATTTGACGCCCTCGAGGTAGGACCTATTGAGGAGATTAGGCCTTGTACAATCAGGCAGTGCGTAAACAAGCACGCACCATTGCCGCGCCAGTGCATTTCCGTTGGTCAATGTCGAGATTTCGGTCTGGAAGTTCCAGAACTAGCCGCGAGGTGGACCTGAGTAAAACTCCCCTAGACTCCATGACGAGACACTTACGAGCCAGCCTGCACCCTTGCTGTAGGACCATTTTTGAGCATCCGCCCACTGGTAGAGGAACTCATCCGTCGCATTGAATTGTGTAGGAAGACCCCACTCGCCAAACCAGAGGGGTGAGTTGCCGAGAGCGGCGTCATTCTGAATGCGCTGGAGGTCTAGGAGATAAGTTGTGAGGATATGCACCTAAAGGACGCCTCGGAGAATCTTACTGCACACGCTGGTCAAATAGGCAGTCGGGGTAGCATTGGCAACTCCCTGTGAGAGCGTGGATTAATAGGAAACTGAAAGCTAACATGTGAACTCAATTACCCCAAACCTAGTGCATGCGTGAGCGAGCATGCTCATGAAGAACAGGCAAGACACCTACGAATAGTACAGGTGGTTGTCGTATCCCTGAGGTCCGATTGCAGCAGCTGCGGGGTTAGGTGGGTTGTTGTATTGCCAGTTGATATCCATGAAGCTGAACGTGCCATAAGACAAACAATATACGGAAACACAATGAACAGAACCTTACTTCGTAACCAACGGAGAACGGGAGGATTTAAGCGACCGAGATGTCAGCACACTCTCCAGACCGTACTGGAAGCCTAGCTGTATGAGGATAGGAATAGCATCCTGCAGTGCAGCCCGAACTTCGGAAGTGAACAAGGATGCCCCTGATGCAATTCCAAGAGCGGCAGTGAAGTTTGACGACGCAGCGGAGAGGGAAACACCCAAAGACATGCCGGGAACAGGGATGCCGAGAGTGAGCTCAACGGCACGAATAGTTTGAACGAAGTTCATCTGGACTAAATTAGGATATGTGAGCGCACGAAGATCAACAAAGCTGCGGACGTACAGCCCCCATAGCCCGGTGTCTGCGTGGCGTTCATAATAGGTTCGTTGACAGCCTCGATTGCGAATACGCTTCCAAAATTGGGATCAAGATGCGAAAGTGCCGTCATCACGGCAGTCCAGACCAGCGCACGATGGTAGTTGTACGGTGTCTACAAGGCAAGTTGGTCAGGTGCCGCTAAAGCTATAAATGCCATGGTACGAACATAGAATTGAACATCGGAGGTGCAGCTAAATCAGCAGTGAGCATCGGAGTTGGTAGAAATGCTCGACGTCTTACTTTCCGGTGAACTGTTGACCGGGTGTTTGCACGCCTGGTAGTGCATGGTGATCCAATATCGCCTGAATTCCAGCATCTTGAAGCCAACTCAATCCACGGCGCTAATAGCCAAAGGTGAAACGCCGGAAAAGCTTTCGCTCTGAAGGACTTACGAGGTACGCGAGACCGCCACGAGGATATGCTTCCGTTGGACGGTCAACCAGACCTTCAACAATCCAATATCCGAGCTGAACGATTGACAACCCATCAACAAAGAACCCGAATACTAAACGCTTTTACATACTGGGACTCGGACTGTGTTGATGCCAGCCTCTTTGAGCTGCGTGACGTGGTCTTGGGTGAACCAAGTATCCCAGTGCTCGGCGAATGTTGCATCAACGGTGTCGGGATATGCTTTGGCGAACGAACTGATGAATGTGTAAGATACGAATCACGGCGTTTCTGGACGTTAACCTACGATTCGGTTGCAATGCAAGTCGAGCAATCTGAACAACTCTGTCCGCCCATGTTCAACCATTCTGAAAGTTGGTGAGACGGCTTCGCGTGTGAACTTGAGTGGTGGTCTTACCCTGCGGGAGCATCCAGGACTCGAGCAGAAGCCTAAACCCCATGCCTGAGCAAGAACGCGCTGGAAATCGTAGCAAAGAAGCTCGTACCATGAACCCAAGTTTACACCGTATATTTTGCTGGTCGGTAGCCCGGCGAGCGCTTGTGAGAAAAGTGCCGAGGACAGCGACAAGCCTAACAAAAGGTCCCTCATCGTTGGGGAGAACTATGGGGATGTGGAACTTGGAACTATACCTGTGAATGGCATTCATCACGCCGCTTATATAGCTCGGCGGGTAAACTGTGGACTGAAGCCGGCCCCGTGATCAAATAACTCCAACTTGAAGGGCGCGGAACAGAAACCAACGAGAGTCGGAACACGACGCCGCAGTGCCAATCAGTGGGAGAACTGAGATGAGTCTGCTGACCTTCTTCAGCTATTGATAGCAACAGTTGCTTCAGAGAACCGCATGCCTCGACATTCATACAGTTCAAACTTCGAAATCCCATAACCGCCGCGGGCCGTCAGGGTGCCGTGTACGTGATCTTCTACTGCAAGTTGACATCGGATGCCGTTGAGCCGTTGGCAAAGGCTAATTGGCGTTTCCTCTTTGAAGCGAACGGAATGGTCCAACAAGGGGAAAACCAAAATTGCCCTTTGAAATCCAAGCGGTGGTGACAATGTTCATGGAGACGACTCGCCAGCGCGTCAGCCTGGACCTGACCTTCCGTATATGGCCACGTTAATCCCCACAAATCCATGCATGACGTCGGCGTTTGTGGCTTGTGCTGGCGGCCGTACGTGGCAAAAGCGCCTACAATCGCCAGTCACGCTGGGAAGATATCAGCGCTCTCTGAGATCACAGGATCGGATTTGACGTAGTCTGGCTGTTCCGGTTTTCTCATTCAACAACACATGACACTGCTTGGATTAACTAGCACGCTGCCTGAGCGTGCTCGTGATCGCTCCGGTTTGTGCGATCAGCGGCTATCGTTGAAGATCGTTGTCAGGCTACACCTTTCCCGATAGCTTCCGTTCACCACTTAGATTGAACAAATAGCCGCCGACGCATGGGCCGTTTGAGCTATCAATGTCGCGGAAACATTGGGCCAAGTGCTTGATTCTTTGACTCTGAGTTGCGACAAGTAAGTATCACAAGACCTAGCATGGTGAACCTAATAGTTATACCTACTCCACATCAGAACTCCCCACGCCTGCGTTCGGGTGCAAAAAATCTAAATCGAAGAAATGCTTCGATCCGCCTTTAAAATAACATGTCGGTGCGAAATAGAAGGTGTGGAAGCTCTGGGAGTGAGTGTGTCTTCAAAGCTATGTAAAGCTCGCTTTGCGAGGATAGATCTAGACGCCTCGGACTTGAAGGAGGCCCGCAGTCGCATTTCACTCCAAGTTCCGCGACTTGCTCTTCCCACAGACGAAGTCTTGGATGACGCACCTCCGAGTATCAGTGTTGGCGCCCATTGGCCTGGACTTACCAGAAGCCCGAAAATCGGTCGAAACTGACGTGGCAGAGGCATTTGTATGTCGGTCCAGTCTTATGACGGAATATGTTTGCAGTTGTATTCCGCGAGGATCCGCTTCCGTCCCCGATATTTGCTTGTTGGCTTCCGGTACTTATGACCAACAACAACTGCGGTGGTGCTCAACCCCCGGACTCGGGTAGCCCACCAAACACAGAGGGGCACTCTGGGTCTAAGGCAACGCTGACTCTCGAGAAGGAATCGCAGGAATTTCCCGAGGGTGGGATTGCAGGGTGGGCGACAGCTTTCGGCGCGTGAGTTCCGATGCTATAGTATACACCAGCTTTGCATCCAGTGCTCATCATCCCCCTTGACCAGATTTCTTGTCCAGTTCAGCACTTATGGGTAAGATCAACATTGAACGCCGCTCGTGGAAAGCTAATTACCGGCAAAATTTCCGTCTTCTAGATACTCTATCTCATTCGGAGTGTATCAAGGTATGGGATCTACTTTGTGCCCCCTTTCCTGCGAGGATAAATTGTTCAATACCTTCGAGATTTTTATTCTCAAGTATACATCACCAACCAGACGCCATCCACCATTTCGTAAGTCTCCACCGCGGGATCACATTCCTCATCACTAACTTTCAGTTGGACCCCAAAGATGGATCGGGAGCACAAATGCATTTCTTTTCGAGATATGTGGACTTCTAGCGGGTAGATTGTATGATCGTGGTTATTTGTGAGTCCTTCCCTTGCTCGCCGTCATCGTCTTACCACCAGGTCTCGGTCAGTTATCACCTCCTCTATGGTGCATCGTTACTCCAAGCTTTATCGCTCTTCATGCTTTCCCTGGCTCATCCGAACAATTACTATCAGGTAAGTACTTCACGCTCATCTTGCGTCTAAATGCAATGGCGATGACACCATGACAAGGTCTTCCTCGCCCAGGGAATAGGGTCTGGATGTGCTGCAGGACTTGTATATATCCCCTCCATGGCGGTCGTATCTCACTATTTCGATAAGCGTCGCGAACAAGTCATGACGTTCGTCGCTTCCGGGGCTTATCTCGGCGCAGTGGTCCATCCTATCATGCTAAATAACACGATCAACGGACAACTTGGTTTCGCGAACGGCGTTCGTGCCAGCGCAGGGCTAACCAGCGGGCTGCTGTTGATTTCATGTTTACTGATGAGAACGAGGCTAACCCCCTCTGAATCTCAAGGAAACTTTCTGACCATAGCCAAGAAATGTGGTCGAGATAATGGTTTCATCTTTGGATGTCTTGGGTACGTTGAGCGAACGGTCACTGGGGCTGTTCGATCCCTCTTCTTCAAACTTGCTCACTCTCCGAGCCTGATTTCGCAGATTGTCGATCTCTGTGATGGCGGTTTATTTTCCCCTGTTTTACTTACAGCTCGATTCCGTGAAACACGGCCTCGGAAAGACGTTCTCCTTTTATTCAGTTGGGTCGTGTTCTTCTCGCTTCTTTCTTAGTGGATCATAACCCCTTACAGCTTGTGATCATGAACGCTTCAAGCTTCATCGGCCAGCTAAGCTCAGGCGTGCTGGTTGGACACCTTGGCGTCCCGATCGTTGTAATAATATCTACGTTTTGTGGCACTGCACTCCTCTTTGGCATGATAGGTGTGCATACGGTGGGTGGCGTCGTAGCCTTTGGGGTGTTATACGGATATTTTGCCGGAATATGTGAGTGTTTGCATTCCAACTGATTGCCAAGATCACCAGCTTTGGTTTCAAATTTCTCCTTCGCTCATCACGGCGTACTTCTCTTTGTAGTTCAGGCGTTATGGGCGCCAGTCATGGCGATGCTGACGCCCGATCTCTCGGAGTTGGGGTGAGTAGATCTACTTCATGATCGGAACTTCTCCGCGACCATTTGTCACGATCCAGTGTACGAATGGGGGTTGCCTGTGCAGCTATGGGTGCGCCGCTGATCTTGATGTCAAAATGGACGCCACTGATCTGACCTCCTCTATTTCCGTACACTCGCTGAACGTCCGCGGCGTTCCTCCTCGAATCCCCCTCGCGACCCTTTTTGAATCCCTTGATATTCCGAATTCTCAACACAGCCATTGGCGGGCTTGTAGGTGAGGCTGTGGTACATTTGACCGCGATCACACTCTGACCTAGATTCCATCGGCGAAATCTAGGTCCTCCGATATCAGGGGCACTCCTCACGGATACGTACATCTGGTGGCGAGGCGCGCTTTTTAATGGGGTGAGGAATACAACCTAGTCTTCCAATGATGTACGCTGATCGACTAACTCCGGCGTTCGTAGCTTGCCGCTGCTGTGGGTTGTGCCATGTTCATTGCCATGCATCGTGTGCTTCTGCGCCAGGAAAAGTCTGTACGAGAAGGGCCAAAGCCGGGTGCGGGGGTGGCAGAGGATAATAAGAAGCTGTAGAGATGTCGGTTGCCAACGATCGAGTATTCCGCTTGCGAGACAGCAGATGCATCTGGGTCAATCTCGAACGGGAGGGTATGTCCAATGTGTAGATATACGGCAGCCACCTACTACCTTCCAGGCCTCCCTTGTCCCTCTCGCAATTCAGAACCCATGACATCTTTGAGCACTCTCCACGCCCCGTCTCCTGGATCGCATTTCTTCAGTGCATCATAATCATACCAAACGATTACTCCCTCGGAGTCTGCCACGATGGCTTGTTGAGCATACGAATAAGCAGCGCAAGCCAGCGTAAATTGAGTACGACTCGATGACACGACCGCCTTGTGACCGATCAACAACTGCAAGACCAGCGCGTTCATCAGATATCTCCAAGAGGAAGACATATGAATAGAGGGCGGCGTTGGATCCACTTACGGTATCTGGGAAGGTGACAGGTCGTCTAAAGTTCACGTTGATGGACTTGAGGATGAGGGAGATGCCTTTCCCCGCGAGCATAGCTTCGGTGCGTTCCTTGCCGCCCAAGAGATTTCCTAGACGTATGACCCACTGCATTCGACCCTGTGTGATTCAATGTTAAATAAGCCTGCGTTAGCTGCTTTCGTCATCCCGCGGCCGCTCGACGACTACTTACCGACTCGAAGAAGCGTACTGGTCAGCCGAAAGTTAGAATGAACGTTGGTTCGCCCCTACTAAAAGGGGAGACTATCTTACGATAATGTGCATTGTTCACGTGTCTGTCGAGACGACATGTTCAGTCATCCAGTTTACAGTGCGAGATAAACGCCCCCCAAAAACTCAGCGAAGAGGATGAAGACTACCTACCGGAAAGCGTCGTGATGTCCCCAAACGATGCTTTGCTCCCAGAGTGATCCCGCGTCGTACCCGAGTGAAATCAGCTTTGCACGCGCTGGGTCAGAGTCAGATGGGGACTGCGAACCAGGGTTCTGCGAGGATCCAGAGAGACTGCTGTGACTGTGACTCGAGTGCGCGGTATTTCCGGCTAAAGCTTGAGCTTGGGACTGAGTGGCTTTGAGCAGTTCTGCTGGAAGCTCGTCTGGGGAGGCGGGTCCAGTTGATCCAGGAGGGATGTGGAATGGAGACGTTGGATCGCGGAAGGCATCTCTGAGAGACTATTTGTGTGACGAAGGCGTATTATGAGGTCGCACGCATCGGGTTTGGGTAGAACTCGGAATTGACGCTGAGAATGCGAGTGACGGTAAATAACGGCTTACCTGTATGGAGGACCCGCTTATGAAGGCTCTGTTGGATTGAGGGGTTGTCAGAAGACGAGCAGCGCTCTTGAAGAGCATTGCTTGTCGATTGGAGAGCATGATTGGATGGCAGCAGTGACGGTGCGGGGTATACAAATGTGGCCGTTCTGTGACATAAGCGAGCTTGCGAGCGATCGTCACAGAACTAGGCCTTCGTGACAAGTGCGTCTCGAGAACCTCGCACCACGTGACCTCGTTGGTGCTTCGATTAGAGCTCTCCGCCTTTCAAGGCCTCAGTCCCAGATATATCAAGGGATCGCGGACGCGCGTCTCCCTTGTGCTTTCTTCCTTTCTTCCCACTCCCTGCGTGCGTTTCTCGACCTTTCTCCCCCATCCTTTTTCGCATTCGCGCTTCACTATGACTTCCACCAACACCTCTTCAGTCCCTAACGCTCCTTCAGTCCCTCATAATGCTCCTTCCCTCACATCGGCTGAGATCGACGCCGAGAACGCCGCACGCACGGCTCGTAACTTAATCTTACAATCTCGCCGCGACGCCGGCGAGGCAAACGTTCCTAACGATGAATCTCTTCTTCCTCCTCCTTCTACTATTGTCACTCACCCTCCAGCCAATCAGGCTCAACAATGGATCGCCGCTTACGCCGTCATGTCCCCAGGTTCCAAGGCTCAGGCCTCGAAGGCCTTCGACGCCGTCAAGCCTACCATTCCTTCTCCCACTCTCACTTTCAATATCTTATTCTCTGCCGACAAAGAGATCGAAGTAACCACCACCACTGCCGACAGTTCTTACGGTCTTGGCATCCATTCTACCATCACCGATCTCGTCAGAGCCGGTCAATACCTTCCCTTAATTCTCTTCACGGATGAAACCACCAAGCGTCTTCATCGCGAGGGTCATATCCTCAAAAAGGTCAAATCTTCCATCGCTGGGGTCACTCATCATCTCCTAGACCTTTCAACCTTACCCTCTGAGGATTCCCTCGATGCCTTCACCTGGCACGAAGCTTGGAAACGTTATCTCAAATGGCTTAAGGACGTCGCGGAGGAGTCTGTCCACGACCGCTTCCTGTGGCATTATACCACTCTCTCTTCGGACGAAGCTCTTCGTACCAACTTCAAAGCCATCCTCACCTTCGATCAGAACATTCGTTCTCGATACGCGGCTCAACCCTTCTTTCACAACGAGTTCGCTTGGCAACTGCAATTGCAGGTGCATCATTTTCATATCTCTTCCTTCACACTCGTTCACTTACTCTCTTCATCTCTTCATTCCTCATCATAGGCTGTGAAGAGTTCAGTCACCAACGACTATTTTGCTCACATCTCTGCTCGCGACGATCACTCCTCATCACATCGTTACGAACCGTACGATACCGCGCGTAAACATTCTATCTCTAAGCGTCGCGAACATCAGGAACCTCAGTCCTTTCGGGACAACAACTCCCACACTTCCTCCAAGTCCAAATCGGACCCTGTATCATCTGTCAGCGATCTGGTCATCGCTTCTCGGACTGCAAGGAGGAGACATCAGCGAAAGGCAAACCAACGTTTGCTAAAGTCCTCGACGGACATCTCGTTCGCCGATCCAACTCCTCCCCTCTCTGTATCACCTTCAACCTCAATAACGTTCGCAAGGTCTGTAAACAATCTCACGCTGCCACTCATCACGCATGCTCCTTCTGCGGAGATACTCTCCACGGAGCCCTCTCTCGTCTCTGCATTCAATCACGCTCTCGTTTCATCATGCACTGCAATCGCCTCCCATTCGTTTTCACTCTGGTTCCCAGCTGTATCATTTTCATTTCCACTTTTTTCCCACGTATACTGTGATAATCTTCACGTTACTGTTTCTCCATACGACGCCGATTCAGACTTCGCGCGCATAATCACACCGTACTCAGCTGACGCATTTCAATCCTTTTTACTAAAAGCCAACATTTTGCACGAGTTCCCGGAACTTTCTTTCAAGCTTCGTCACGGCTTCCGTTTAGGAAAATTCAAGCCTCTCATTCGTACTTACGCCCCAGATAACTTGCCTGGCGCTTATCAATATCATGCAGTGATTGCCGAGTATATTCAGGGCGAGCTCGAAGTCAATCGCTTTTCCGGGCCTTTTTCAAAAGAGCAACTCGAGGCCAAGATCGGCCCCTTCCGCTCATCACCTCTGCAAGTCGCCATCAAGAAAGGGATTGACGGCGCTCCTGATAAATTCAGAGTCTGTCGTCACCTCTCTTATCAAGGGAACATGAAATACTCCGTTAACGACGAGATCGACGCAAAGGAGTATCCCACAGAATGGGGTACAGCCGAAGAATTTGCCGAGATCGTATGTCATTTCATCACTTTTCATTTCACGTTTGACCTAAGCGAATGCTTTCGCGTCGTTGGTGGAAGGGTCCTACCCTTCCCCAATGCATGCTGGAAGGCACGCTTTTCTCTTATGTGGAACCTTTCTACTCGCCAAGTTCCCAATTCATTCTCACTCTTCATTTCTCTCCAGATCCGTCACGCTCCACCAGGCGCCCAGGCGGCCTCACTTGACATCGAAGCCGCTTACCGCACCGTGCCCTGTGCACCCGACCATAAGCGATATATCGTCATCTTCTTCGATGGTCGATTTTATCTCGATCATAACGTTCCATTCGGCATCGCGTCTGCCGCCGGCCTCCAAGGAGAAATCGCAGGTGCTGTTCTCCGCATCTGGGGCTCACTCGGTGTCGGCCCAGTCAAGAAATGGGTAGACGATATCTCTCCTTTCCGTTTTCCCACCCCCAACGGCCAATATCTCGGTATATCACGAGGCGAAGTATATCGCTACGACTATGATCTCACACGGGCTAAACAACTCATCGCTCCCCTCGGTGTTCCTTGGCACCGAGAAAAAGGCCAACCATTCGCCGATACAGTCGAATATCTCGGTTTCCTTTGGGACATTCCTTATCGATCTGTCCGTCTTACGTCTGCCAAACGCAGGAAATACGTCGTTCGCTTATCGGCTTTCCTCGCGACCTTTGAACATCAACGCGTTCCCAAAAACGAGGGCGAAAGCGTCGCAGGTTACCTCAACCACTGCACCTTCGTATTTCCTTCAGGACGTTCGTACCTAGCTAATATATACGCATGGTTATCCACCTTCCCTGACGAGCACTCGCATCGCTTCATGTCCCGTTCTCTCATCTCCGATTTGAAATGGTGGCTCAACTCTCTTCAAAACAATCACGCACCTCGTTCGCTTAACCCTAAACCCATTACCCGAGATTACGATATCTGGGTCGACGCCTCTTCCGGCTATGGCATAGGCCTACTTTGGAAGGAAGAGTGGTTCGATTGGAGAACACAATCAAACTGGCGAGGCTCTCCGGGAGAGGGACACGACATCGGATGGCTCGAGGCAGTGGCCATTGAATTGGCCATTCATCTTCTCGTGCTGCGTGGAATACACGACGCCGATGTTCTTATCCGAAGCGATAATGAAGGCGCAATTCAAGCCTTCCAGAAAGGGCGCAGTCGCAATCACATGGTAAACGCGTGCATCAGACGTTCCGATGCAATCCTTGCCAAGCACAACCTCTCCATCTCGCTTATATACGTACCTTCCGAGACAAATCGGGCGGACCCCATCTCACGGGGCATTCTTCCTCACCACTCTCTTCGCCTCAAAACTCCTCCTACCTTACCCAGCGATATTTCCATCTGGTTGTTCACCATGCCAGACGATCCTCCCAACGCCTACGATGAGCTAATGGTAGGCGTCGACATTCATGCGGCAGCGGCAGATTTCTGGGCCAACGCCGCCAGACACTCTGACGCCACGCGTTCGGCAGTAGCTGCCTCTCTGCAAGCCTCTCGGCCTCGTACCCCCAGAGCGCCAAAAGCCACCACGCGCATCTCCCCTTCTCTTCATCGACCTCATGTTCTTGCCAGCGATCGTCTACTACGTTGGACCACTCCCGCCGGTCAGGAATGGCAAAAAGACCTTGAGGAAAAATTCCCGGACTCCGTCGTTTTCAAACTATTTCAGGTCTTTTACCTCTCTTACTCACCACATCATCCTTCTCAAACCATCTCAGGTCATGATTCGCTCCTTGGACCAAGATACCCGTAGCAACTACGGAGCTGGTCTCCTACGATTCACTCAATTTTGTGATCAGATCAAGATCGTCGAATCCGAAAGGATGCCAGCCTCGCAGGAACTCATTGCGGCCTTCTCAGCAGCTCACGCAGGTCTCATTTCTGACAAGACACTCAACAATTGGCTTGCAGGCTTACACTTCTGGCATTTAGTCAACGGTTCTGTTTGGCATGGCGCGGACATGCTTCGTTCGGTCCGCAGAGGCCTAGCAAAAATGGTTCCGCCATCCTCACGACGGGCCAAGCGTCCTCCAGTTACCATCGAAGCGCTCACAATCCTCACTGAATTTCTCGATCCATCTGATCCACTTGACGTCTCAGTCTCCGCGGTCGCGCGGGTGGCCTTCTGGTCCTGCTGCAGACTAGGGGAGCTTCTTCCACGATCAATCACCGACTTTCGCCCTGACAAACACGTCTCACGCTCCATCCTACCTCTAACACTCAGCTCGCTTTCCGACTCCACCAGCTTTACCACGTTCCATATCCCATGGTCCAAAACCACTCAGGAACGAGGTGCTGACATTTCAGTCACCTCACGGTCACATCGCACGGATCCCATCGACGCACTTCTTGCACATCAAGCCATCAACGCCAACATTCCTGATCACTCCCCACTTTTCTCATATCGAACGAATTCCGGTTGGTCACCGCTCACAAAAACCATCTTCTCCGCGCGCTGTAACGAGATATGGTCACAGCATGGTTATCCGAACATGCCGGGTCATGCTTTTCGTATCGGGGGAACCACAGAACTTTTGCTACAAGGAGTGAACCCAGACATCATCGCTGTTCAGGGCAGATGGTCCTCCCGAGCCTTCTTGGACTATTGGCGTCGCATTGAAACAGTTCTTCCTCTATTTATCTCCTCCTCAGTTGATACTGCCCGTCTACAGGACATAGATTCCGTTATCTCAGACTACGTTCGTCGACACGGGCTTGGTCCCTCTCAGTAGCTCTGTTCCATACGGATATTTTTCTCCCGCTGGACTATTTCATTCTTGTTCTCATCCCCATTTCGTGTGACAGCGCATCTTCGGTGTGTGTCTAGGCCGCAGGCCGGTCCCTAGGTTGTAAGCTGCGCTTTGAGATGGTCCCTTCGTGCCCGTCCTTCCGTCCCGTTTGTGGTTCGGTTTCTGCGGCATAATCCGGTCCTCCCAAGCGCTCAGAAGGTCTGTCTTCTCCCTCGCGGCTCTGACCCCTATCTTCGACTTTGTTCTGGGTCTGTCGCTTCCCAGGTCACGTGACCTCGCCCTGGCGGGCGACAGCCCGCCGGACCGACCTTCCCACACACCCACAAGATCTAGCATGAAGATCTTCGTGAACGTCACGCTATCACACGCTCCCAGAATTGTCTGCTCTCCATAGTGTTGTTATTGTTCGTAGTCAACTCTCAATAACATCTCGCTTTCTTCTCCTCTCGACTGAGCACACTCACACGAAGGTGAACAACTTTCGTTGGCCACCGGTCACCGGCTAAGGATGTAAGGCCGGAGATCGAAGCTGCCGGACCCAAGCACTGCTCCAACCCCCTATTGAACGGAGTCATTTCCTACATTGCTTGAACGAACTAACATGGACCCACAACAGGTAATTTTGCTTCGACGCTGCTATCAACATACCGGTCACTGAACAAGATACAGAGCCTCTATTTTTCAGTTAACTGATACAAGGAATTAACGAGTTATTTCAGCTCACGGTTCGTTTCCAACGTACGATACCCTCACGCGCGTACGCGCTTGCCAACGCTCGCGATTCAACGAAGCTCGCTCGAGTCAACTGTCGAACGCCGCATTCAAGATCAATATCTAACGATCTAACGACTGCTCACATATCTCATTCGCATCCTCTCTTTTCCTCAGCTTTCGACGTTCGAATTCTTGTTCCATAACGACTTGTCGATCAGCACTGTTTTACGATTTAGTATTGCATACCGACTCTTTTTATTGGTTCATGCCTTGCAATTACGTTCACGACCTATCTGCCTAGCGACCGCTACGCCAGCCGACGCAAATACTACTCTCACCAGTCCAGTTGCGCCATGGCCAACTGGGCCTTGCTCCTGTGCCCCTCGCACGGAAGCCAACCATCAACAGAGAGCATCCCCGGAGGCGTTTCGTTCCCAGGAAGTCAAAACTCACGCTCCTCGGGCTAAAACGCGGGAGCAAGACCTCTCGGACGTGGTACGACGCGTTGGAGGCGCCTCCGTAAAGAACGGAACCCATGGCATGGCTTCGAGATATATGCCGATGCCGCTAATGACTCCGATACTGGAGAAATTTTAATGGCGAAGAAGTCGCGGGCGGCTTTGGATGGGATGCAGTGGGGAAGGTTGAGCGAGGTGACGAACGTCTTCACTGAAGGCGAGCATCCCAGGCATTGGTTTGCCTTCCACCATGGGCCTGCCTTCATCTCGTAGCGGATCAACGGCGTCTTCAGTCGTGGCCGCCAACACCATGGGTCACCGACTTTCTGTAGATTCAGTGGCTGTGTTGGGATGTGGCATACTCGCGTCCTCAGGCAGTTCTGCCGCGGCTTCTGTTCACTGGGATGAGGTTCAGACCCCTTTGACTACGCCTCCCTTGCGAGTTTGCGTGGGAGGCCAGTCTCAAAAAATTCTCTGTCTCGATGTCAACGACGGTCGATGATACTTTCTCATTCATCCGCCGCCAACCCCGCCATTACCGAGTTGGTAGCGATGCATCCAGCCTTTACTGTCGGCTATCGCGGGTTCGCCGGGCCGTACAGCCGTAATGACCGTCGTCGCGAGTCAAGCATTTCATTTATCTCCCCTCTTCTATAACCGCAGTTTCGGTGTGTTTAGGAAGGTTTAGGGGATAAGATGGTCCACTCGGCATTGGATCAGGGCATGCATCTGACGGCGATATCTGCCTCCCCTCCAGGGATTCTGGCTGGCAATTCGGAGCCTTTCGGACGATTGCCTTTCGTCATACAACTCCATCATGGACACCGGTGATGAACCTCAGAAAACTCTTCCTGAGGACTCGCTATTTGATAAGACAGGTCAGCGGCCTCCTCGGATTCGATGTTCTTTGAACACCGCTCGGACACTGCGTGAGATTATGACAAGCTTCCTCGCTATCGACCAATCTCCGGTATTAGCATCCAGAGCGTTCATAGTCCGCCAAAGGAAGATGATACGATGATTTCGGTAAGTCATATATTACCGTTTTCGTTCAGACTTGTCTCATCAAACAACAGATGTTGGGCGGTGGTCATGTCAAACGTTGGTCGGTCACGTCGATGATTGGATCCTCACCGTGCATCCACGTCGAACGACGGAAGAATATCGTGGCAAATTCTCCGGTAGGCATTATGTTCATCGCCACTTCGATGAGTTTGGGGGCGTTTATCTCGTACTGAACGTGTCGTCTCGACAGACACGCGGACAATGCACATTATCGTAATATCGTCTTCCCTTTTAGTAGGGGCGCAAGTTCGAACAAACGTCCATTCTAACTTTCGGCTGACCAGTCAATTCGCTTCTTCGAGTCGGTAAGTAATTGTCGAGCAGTCATTTTTCCATGAATGGCTTGTAGGATTCGTAATCAGAAAGCGGGACGTAAGCCCGGAAATCCTCCACCAGCACTGTGTCCGCATCAATGCCATGGGTCAAACTTACGACGTCGGGAAAGCTAGCAAGGGAGGATGTCTCAGAAGCATACTGGGTGTTGAGGTTGTCCCGAACAATGCGAAGGAGAAGATTGGTCCGTTCAACCAGGGATGTTCGCAACTCTGCAGGGGACTCTGGGAGGGACTCGGACTTCAATCATGGCGAGGACACAGGAAACAGCATGTCTCTTGATCCAAAAGATATTTATTCGTTTCGGCGTGCTGGGGACCCATCATCGGAAATTCATTATGAGGTATCTTGATCGTTCGATGCGGTTGGATTCGACGACCTTACTGCGCAAGAATAGCAGATAGCTATAGTCGGGAAACTCGTGCACACTCAAACGTGTGATACGAGATGTAGCGCCTAATGTACAACCAGTGCTTCAAGCAAGATAACGGTAATACCCTCAGATATCAATACCAGGTGCATCAACTTCAGACTGTGAGTGATAAATACCGTGGAATCCAAATGCGACAACACACTCCATGCTCGCCCTCCCCACCTCCTTCATACTCTTTGCATCCAGGATCAACAAATAACTCTTCTCTGCGAACCCATCGAGTACGATGCTCAGCAACACGCCGTCGTCCTCCGACGTACCGCTGGGGTCGGGAACGAAGATGGGCTCGCTAGGATTGTGCCCCTGCATAGACCAATACGTTGGCGTATGCATCTCCATGTCATACTTGACGATACCGTCAAAGAAAGTGCTGAGGTCGCGATCACTGAGACCGTAAATGTACCTTGACCGCTTGGTGAGGAAACGGGGGTTGATAACAGGGAGGTCGCAAGAGTGGTTGTGTTCTGCAGTGTGCAGGGTGACAGCTTGACGTGGTTTCGAGCGGACTGCAGCGTTCACCGCCGGTAACCTCCAGCGTCGCAAGAACACGTCGCAGCTCCTGCGCTTCTCGCCCGCATAGTTGAGCGAGCCAGGCGAGGTGGACTTGAGGTTGTCATAGTAGAAGCGTTTGAGGATGTCAAGGTTGTTATAAATCGAGAGGTCAGCGATGATATCGATCTGTGACGGATCTGTGGGAGATGCCTCTTCCCAGGCGTTGATGGTGTGGAAACAGAAGAATGGGTCACATTTGTACTTGGCAACAACGCCTTTCCCATGCTTGCGGTCAACGATGTACCACAAGGCTTTCTTCGACCGATCGAAGGGGGCGAGAGCATCGATCGCGTTCAGGTCCCACAAGATCTTGGCCCCTCCCCACGAATATTGTCCGCTCCAAACACAGAGAATGAAATAGTTCTCCGTGATCAACGAAGAGTGCAAGTAAGCAGCCGGTGCATCCTTAATCGTCGCCAGGATATCTGTCTTTCCCGTGGCGGCGGATACGCAGAAAATCTTGTAAGTCGCCTTTTTTCCAAGATCGAGGTTGTAGTTGAAGACATCGCGGGTGACTGGATCTGATTTGGCGTGAGAGGCAGAGAAGGGACCGGTGAGTTCGGGATGGAGGACTGTCTGAGAGACAAGACCCATGGGCTCGAGTGTGGCAGGGTCAATTTCGCGGAGCTGCGAAGCATCTGTCTTGACCCAGAGAGACTGGATACCAGATGCATGACCGCCCTTCTTCCCTCCGTTCGTATCCACATCCCTGAGGCCCGGCGGGTTCACAGAGATCGTGACCCCAATGTTGCTCTCTGGTGGCGGCCCTTGCTCTGGGATGAACATAACCATGACCTTCTTGAAGAAGCTGACACAAGGGTCGCGCTTCTGGCCAAAGCTAAGATCAGTCATCTTGCCAGTCTTCTTAAGGTTCTCGATTATCGGATCGACGCTCCGACGAGAATTGTAGATAACTCGCGTGGATGAGCCGGATTGGATGATCTGGAAACGGTGATTCTGCGAGAAACCATCGAACCAGTGGTGGATAGAAAATGTAGTGCCTTGGTCGGTCTTCACTTGGTGTCCCCCAGGACCCGTTCGGTACAGGGTACCTGAGACATAAGGTGGAATGGTTCCGGAGACCTCGAGCTCTACGGGCTCTCTCTCCTCGTGAATGACGTCAAACTGCAACATACGGCCACTGAGCGCGTCGCACGTGATCGAAGATGGTCAACTCACCCCAACGTCGTTTGGCCAGTTGTTGAACGGCTCGAGAGGCGCGTTTGTCATTTTGCAAATGAGATTTGGGTGAAAGATATGAACGTCTCGTTGATGGGAATAATCCGTGATTGTGACGACGTGAAGCTTTATAGCCACGTCAAAGCAAGATTGGCTTTAATATCAGGTAGGCAAACGAAACTCGAACTTACTTAACTAGACTTAGCTTCTCAGTCGTTTCCCCCTTGAGTCTTACAATTACCGAGTCGCTTCAAGTTGGTTCCAGAACGTGTCGGAACAGAATGAACGCGGCCAAATCACCCCAAACCAGGAGCCGAATACTATACTCGTGGAGGGAAAGGAAAGTCGGTCCGTCAAGAGGACGAGCAAGATATTAAGCCACGCACCTGCCAGTGTGTCATCAACATGCAAATGGACGTACGAAACTCGTGAACCCACTAAGTGAATGTGCTGCCGCAAGGTGAGCCTCAGGTGTGAAGCGACCTCAGGCCTCAGGCTTGAGGTGAGGTTGAGCCTCAGTTGAGGCCACCGAGCCTGCCAGGGTCAGTCTTCTAGCGTAATAGTGACATTAGACAGATCGGAAGCTGTCTTCGGGCCATTTTGCGAGCTCTGATTGGCCAATGCTTGATCGGCAACAACCCTAGCCAGCACGCTGAACTATACTAAATAGAGTAGCCAAAATCAAACCCACTCCAATGTCGTGCAAACACCAGGACGGAAACGCCAGTCAGGCTTTCTCCTCGGGGACTGCCATCAAAGCGGACGGATGTCCGATGTGGAGGTGTCAATCCCAACTTTTAGACGAAGGTATACTCTTGATGACTGCAGCTCGAATTCTTATCGACGAGGACAACTTGAAGTACTTGATGTTATCGTCACTACGAAGCGAGAGAATAGATGCAGCATAGATTTCGGCGCTGAATCCGTGAGCTTGAGTGTCTTGGTGGCGGACCCAGAAACGGAGGGTGCAGGAGATTTCAGAGGCGCCAGAGACGAAGTGAATTCTTCCTGGATGGTTTCATGGAACACGTGGTAGAAGCGAGCTTCGACTCGATGACACGCGACTTTTCTGGTGATCCATAGTCATCCACGTGCGTGTTATTGATGCGTGAGTCGAAAACTGTTTCAGGAAAGCGTCGTGATGTTCCCAAACGATGCTTTGCTCCCAACGTGATCCCACGTCCCAGTGAAATCAGCTTTGCACGCGCTTGGACGGCTACGGGTCAGAGTCGGATGGAGACTGCGAAGGGATCCAGAGAGACTGCTGTGACTGTGACTCGAGTGCGCGCTGTTTCTGGCTAAAGCTTGGACTTGGGACTGAGTGGCTTTGAGCAGTTCTTCTGGAAGCTCGTCTGGGGAGGCGGGTCCAGTTGATCCGGGAGGACTATTTTTGTGACGAACTTTGTGTATTATGACGTCGCATTGCATTTGCGTATTAACCACGTTCTTGAATGACGACTTCCACCTGCAGCGCAGCTAACTTTCTCACCACAGTGACTGTCAGGGTCTAATTTTAAGATTCGCGAGTCGGGCCCAAAGAACTAACACAGATCGCATGACAGAACTCTTTCTTTGACTCGGTATCTCCAGGTCGTCTGATAGACAACTTGAATCCCGAACCCACCCCCCGTTCAAATCGTCTCGTCGCTCTTCTCCTTCGCTACTTCTAGTCCTCCCACTGTTTCGTCTCCTTGCAAGTTCGCAATGGCAGCATCGGAAGTGGAAGGGGGCAGAATGAGGGGTTTCTCCGCCATTGCCTCGTCCATCTCTCTGCGGGCCTGTCGTGCGCGTATCAAGAATATAAACACTGAAACGGCCATAACAACCGTCCCCTGAAAAATAAGAGCGTTGCGCATGTTATAAGGGGGGTCAGCGGTTGCTGGGGCACGGAGGCCACCCTCAGCTGTGTCAAGGAACCGGGGTCAGTGTGGCACAGCGATAATAACTGGGAGAATAATCGTACCTAGGATGAACATGCTAAGGAATAGGTTCGAGCTGTAGGGCGTGAGCATTGATGTTGCGGCGTGCAAAGTTGGGGGCATCCTCACCTGCACCACAGAAGGGCCGTACTCGCGTCTGCATTCCTTGTCAGCTCGACGCCGAGCTCCAGTCCAACAGGAAGAATTGTCATCAGGCCCACTCCGATGATGATCATGATGACAAAAAGTGCAGCAGTATTATTTGGGCGGACTTATGGAATTGATGCAGGTGGTCAGTGCGGTGGATGAGCATAGGCAAAGCAGACCTACTGGCCCAAATCAGAGATAAACAACTGCATGCAATGATGGGAACAAAGGTCTTCAAAACGATATTGAACCTGTGAACAAATATCCGATCGAATAATGGTGCGGTGATGAAGGCAGCTAGTAAGCCTGAAAGTATCAAAGATGCACCCAACAATCCGGATATCGCGTTTGAATAACCCATGGGAGTCTAGACACGGGAGATTGCTAAGTCATGGAGAACAAACAAAGAATGATGAGCAAGAGTACTTACGAACCACTCGGCTGACAGAACAGAGAGAGCATTGGACATGCCTGCCAAGATGCCGAAGATAATTGAGATGATGACGAAGTCCAGACGTTCACGCAGGGTCATATATGCTTCCGATGGCACAGACCAACCCAAAATGGCGCGGCAGAGAGATGTAAGAGTCTGCGAGGGCTTCGAGCCCGCAAATGCTAGGTAAACGAGAATCGACTCAGGGCAATATCAATAGGGAGATGTAGGAGCAGCCTACTTGGTGGACTGGGGGGCGCATCACTGATGAAGAACACGGCTGGCATGGAAGCTGCTGAGATGATGGCTAATACCAATACCTAGAGGGGGATAAGTAGGGTTGAACAGTGGGAGGAAACAGCAACTAACAGATTCGCGGGCGGTTTTGGTCAGGGGAGAGATGATCTGGCCTAATGCACTGCCCACCGGATTGGCTGTAGAGAAAAGACGTTGAGACAGAGGATGCGGCGGGGGCTAGGCGAAAACGGACCGCATGCGATGATCATGGTTGCAGTAGTGCGACCCTTGAGATCAAACCACTTTTCGGAATACATGGGACCGAGGACCTGGAATATTGGTTGTGCTACCGCAGAGAATATCTGGAAGATGATCCAGGAAGTCATTGAGAGCATGTCATCACGATGTGGAGTTTGGCACTGTCCTTACCTGACCAAAGATTAGCAGTGCGTAGGAGGATCGGGAGTCAAGTGACGTGATGGTGCCCGCATAACGAACCCAACCAGAAATCAGCATCATTAGTGCACCAAGCTGAGCCTAGAGGCGATAAGTAAGAGGATGATGACAGGGAAGATCAAACTTGGACGCCATACACATCGACTGATACCAAAGCGGGAACAGAACACGGGGACAAGGAGCGACACGGGGATGTCAATCAAGGCGACGATGTTAGCGAGCCAGTTGACCTGGGTAACAGATATGCCAAACTCAATAGCAGCTGAAAAGGTAGATAAGTCGTGATGGAGAGCGAACGAGAAAGGGACTACCCTCTGTAGCTATTGGACCGAACCAACAAAAAGGCATGCCAGTGGTGACGGCAAGGATAGCCTGCCGGAGTGGTAAGGAGGCGGGGTGAGTCTCCCGGAGATGAACCTACAACAGCGGAAAGACCGGAGAATCTCTTCTTGTATAGCCTATACTGAACGGGCAGGGTATTCGGAAGACCCGACTCTGTTAATGGCCTTTGCCCCTGTATGGGTATGGGGCGTCGAGTGGACTCTGTGGGGGGATGCATGCCAGGTGTATGCAGGAGAGCCTCTCAGCCTCCCATGACACTTTAAGTACCTACTAATCGGCACCAAAGCGGTTTGTGTCCAGCCCTATAGCATCTGCAAAGCAGACGAGTAACGTCATCGCTTAACGACTCTTGAAGCCTACGCGAGGGCTTGACGAGGACTCTGGTTGGACCGGCATCGACATTCTAGCTATACTACGCTAGACCAGTTTTTTGCCGACTTTGAGAGTCGGCTAAGTGGCTTTTCGACGTCGAGTCGGCTATGTCCTGCAGATGTAGCTCAACTGCCACATTTTGCGTGCCGCCCATCTGTCAAGCAGCTGAAATGAAAGAAGCGGCGCCCTAGTACTAGTACACCGTAAAACGGCCGAGACCGCGCACTGGGGTTGTGCGAAACATATTTTCGTGAGATCCCACGGACATTCACGGAATATCTGCCATAGGTCGTAATGACAATTTACGAAAATATCAGGACCTTCTCAGGGCAGATCTCAGCTGAAGCTCTAGTGTCGATATCGCATCAATATCGTACAGACATACAACGGACATCGTGAATTGGTACCGCGAAGCTGAAATGTGATTTTTTCTAAGTCTCAAATTACTAAACAAAGTAAAGCTAAGTACTAAGTATGTACTCGTGTTTGTTTATACCTTGTCAAGTCTCTTCTTCGTTCCACTTCGACATCCCGCCCCAACACTCCTCAACGAACACTGAAGGAATTGCAAGAGATTCGAGCTTCCAAGCAGCAGATCCCGTGGTATGTTTATTCGTTTACCATTTCCATACTGACAGATTTTTTCGTTCGACATTTCAGGTGCCTCCACCCACGACCATGACCAACCAGCGCTGTCTCTTGGACTCTCGTCCTCCATCACTTCCTCGTATACCTGGCTCATGTGCAGCTGCATCCCACACCACCCCCACTCCGTTCCCGCAACCACAAACCCGATAATCCCGCATCCTCGTCCCTCTGGACCCTAGTGGTATGCCGTGGATAGCTACCAGTACTTAGAACCCTTGTACATACCTTGGATTGGCATGCAATTCAACTATCTTTTACTACATCTCATTCCGAGTCCCAATTGCCTTGCTCGAGAGAATGTGTAACCTCGTCGCCCGAGGTATGAGATAGTAGTCGAACAAAATTTCAACAATATCATGCTGATGCTTTGCTGGAGAGCTCATTACAATATCAGTGACAGATATCTGTATGATATATGCACTCGATGACCGAGTGCTATCACGCAGAAGTTGTCAGTGCCATAAGCTCACGATATCGGGGTTATATCATTCAAAAAAAATATCGTAATGATATCGCGGTCGTCACACCGTGTAGGCAAACCGAAGATTAAAGGAAGAGGTTCCTTCTGAGGTTTCGCGGGTTTCGCTCGGCTTCTTCCCGATCCTGCACAGCCACAAAGGCTGCCACTGCTCCCTGTCGAGTCCTCGTTCTTGACCACCCAGTCGCATCCTGGGCACTGTACAGTGGGAGACCTTTCATGAACAAAGAGGAGATTGATCCGACACCACAAACGACAGCCAAAACTTCCCAAAGGACCGCCAAACTGCTTGCAAAGGGCCCGGATCTCAACCCTCGTTGCAGAGGGAGAGCAGGACTTTGAGGTACTCACGCCTGCGAACGAACGGAGAAACCACATGAAGGAAAGTGAGGGCGCGTTCTGAGTAGCCGGCAATGGTGCCTGCATGAGGTAGGTCGTCGTCGCGTACAGCACAGCGACGAGCAACGAGATGATGCTGCCACAAGTCATTGAACGCACCCAGTGCCAATACCCAGGAGAATCAAGTATCTAGTAGGCTTTCCGATAGAATCCGTTGCGCGAATCGTACTCATCAAACCGAGAGCGACGACGACAGTGATCCAGCCAAACAATATCGGCGGCGGTATCGTTCCGTCGCTTTAACTGACATGCCTGCGGTGATAGCAGCCGGTGCGAGCGACATGAGAGCGAGAGAATAGACCAGATGTGACGGGGGATAAGCCCTTGCAAGCTTGGTAATAAACCGGGAAGAAATCTGCAAGCAGGTGAGTAAGAGATGGTCTACCGTGTGACTAAGGTTACAGACAAATGCTAAACTGGTGACGGCGATGCAGAAAGACTGAATGTATATAGTGCGTTCAGCATCAAGATGACGACGACCCAGCGTGAGTGTTGCTTACCCATTGACAGTGACACTGGTCATGTTGGTCATCAAAGAGAACGGCACCTGGTTTATTATGGTGCGGAATTGCTAGGAAAAGAAAGATAGCATACACACACGAGTGGGTATTGTGCAAGGATAGCCTGGTAGGCTATGAAGACTTTAAAATCGAGAAGGCCGAGAATCAACGGGACCAGCACAGAGGCAGACCCCCAAGGTGCTGATATTACCCCACGTTAAACCAATCGTGCATGCGACGGTGATCGGGATAACGAGGAAATTGCCACTATCCATAGAAACATCAGTGCACACTCTTGAGTGCATCGGTAGCACCACCCATATTCAAACCATTCGCATGATCCGGTAACTGCCAGGTGGGGTGGGAAGGTCCAAAAGAAAGACAACACATGCACTGCCGCGACAAGCAAGATGGGTAACTGTTGAGGTCTTCAAAACTCATCTGAGCACGTCAACGGTGTAATCCCAAATCTAGACCTACAGAATAGCCACCGCCATTGACCCTGCGAAGCGAGGCTGCCTCCAACGACGGGAGCGACTGAGGCCGCCAGACACCAAAAGCTAGAGAGGAAACAAGCTCACCCTAATACATAGAGCAGGCATACTCCAAAAGGACTCGTCGAGTTCGGCAGGTGTCGCCTCTCGTACCCAGCAACTGAGCTCGTTGGCGAGGTGGGGACACTATCTCTTTGAGCGTGATGCAGAACGGGAGGTTGCATGCGGAGACTTTGACCCACAAACTTCGATTAGCCTGTGGGACGATCGCTTGGAGTCCCTGTAAACGTTTCATTGCCAGCTTGAGTGAGTTAAGTAACATCGTCACCTCTCCTCACTTTTGTTACCCTCGATCCCAGCATTATCTGTGTTAGACTGGGCACGGATGTCTAGTGTAGCCTAATACTTGGAACCTCATTGAAAGTCTGACAAAATTCGCTTCAACTCTTCGGCTTGGTCCCGACTCGCCTGTCTCTGCCACTCTTGAGCGAGTGGATTTGATATGCCACTTTCCATTTAGAATCGTGACCATCCCACCGAAGCAACGGTCTTCCTAGCCCGACTCTGGACCATTGCTAGCCTTGTGACGAAGAGGAACACGTGACGACACCCGATAACCAGCTCCCCGAGGTTTTCACGCCATACCCTGGGCAAGACGAAGATCTCTTGTCGGGCGCCAACGTTAAGAATGGTTTCTTCTTTAGTCCACATGTCCAGGTAATTCAACAAATGACGTCTCCCTCTCTTCGACAATGAGACAATTACCCGTGCTGAGTGCGTACCCGTCATTCTGTGAGTTCGCATGTTGGCATCGTACGAGCTTCGCCACTCGTTCCACCAGTATACCCTCCCGTGTTACTCTTAATGATGCAAAGCGGCAGGCATAGTTCGCGGACCTCGCGAATGACGAAGCACAAGTTGGGCAAGAGCGTACCGCACGGTGCGAAAGGGCGATCTTCTCGACCTGTTACAGTCGAAAAACGTTGCAATTCCTCGTGCGGTATGGTTTCTTCGGGTACTTGGTGCGAACGACTCGGAGACGTTGGTCTACAAATCACTTGGCTATCGTGGTTCCCAAATGATTTTTGCGGGTCGGCGAATATCTGTTTATCTGCCCAAGCTCGTCAAGCTGGATGGTTTATTAGTGCCCGTGCCCCTCGTACAAGTGAGGCGAATGTTATATTTGGTTTGTCACCTGCTTATCGTGCAGTGACTCGGAGGAGGAACGACGCGATGTTGTTTCGTGATTTACCTCCTCGTGCTCTAGAGCGACTGGGATCGATGATTGTTGATATCCAGGCGAACCAGCTCTGCTACATTGAGCCCAGCAGACAATCTTCACGGAAGGAGTGACCACAATCGGGGAGACTGGATAAGAGAGTCAGAATATTTCAAACGGTATCAGAGAATATCACGGACATGTAAGGGTTCCAGATCGTGAGCGTACATACTTCACATGATGTGTATTCTTCCAGTTCTGAAAGAACCTTCTAATTGAATCGATAAGACAAAAGTCAAGATCACATGAGAAGGTAAGGAACTCACGTCTTGGCTTCCTGAGCCCAGCTACCTCGTCGCATTGCGTCGTTCGGATGTTATTATCATCGAGGATTTGCATCCGAGTCACCGCCTCGGGGTGGAGGTGTACAACTCATCGCAAGATTACCATCAAACCCTGTCCCTCAGTATTTCATAGGGCAGAACATGTTTATATACGGCATCAGTCACCGGAAATCCGACGATGATATACCTAATCGAAACGTCCCCACCAACATCATGATGGCAATATTCGCTCCCAGTACCTCACGCCATCACCTCCCTTAACCTACTCTCGTCAACCCGTGGCACAAAACTCACCTCAAACGTGTTCGTATCGATCGGCGCCTCGGGGCGTTCAACGATCCTGAAAGACCAAAGCAGGAGCGCTAAATTGATGTATATCGACCTGTCGGCGACGTGTTGTCCAGGACATATCCTGTCGTACGTGCGACGTCAACGGAATAAGTCCGCGAGCAGAAAATGGAAAAGAAGTACCTCCGACCGAAACCGTAAGTGTAGAAATGCAGGTCTGTCCTCACGCGTCCATCTTCTGTGAGCCAGCGCTGAGGATCAAACTTTTCAGGATCCGAGAACGCAACTGGGTCTCGCGAGATGGCCCTGTAGCGAGACTAGATTGAGATACACTGAATGTTGGGAGACGGGGAGAGCTTACCAATGAACTCCTATGACAGTCGCCCCAGCAGGAATACATTGCCCTTTCTACCACATGAAGGTGAGAATGATTATCAACGAGGTTCAGTGACTCTTACCCAGATAATATCTTTCAATGCACGATGCGAGAAACCTAGAGAAGAGTCTGCGTGAGTACACGGTCCTCTTCGAAGTCAACATAGGACATACCGAGCGGAGCCACAGGTCTCCAGCGATGTGCTTCCATTATGAATGCATGCAGTTGTGGGAGCATATCCCAGTCCTCAAACGTAGGTACTGAATCTAAGTCAGAATGACCTTGATGATCAACACATAGATACAACGCACACCTGTCCTTCCCTACTACCTCGTCGAGCTCCTCTTGAACGCGTGCTTGGGCTTCAGGATGACAGGCTACGGCCATGATCATCATAGTGATCGCAGATGCGGTCTGCAAGGTAGTGTCGTTCAGTTCGCGTCGGTATTCGTTCGTGGAATGAGGACATACGGTGTCTCCACCTGCTCCGAACAACCCTCCAGCAAGATAGGCCATTTCATCGTCTGACAACCGATGCTCATCGACGTTCTCTAGAAGAGTTTTTCCGAAGGACGGGGCCGCAGTGTCCTTTGCCTACAACAACGTCACAACCAAGAACATTGGCATCTCCCTCGCATCACCATCGAGTGCATCTGCGTACCATTTCATCTCTCACACGATTGAGCTGATCCCGGAAAAGAGATAGCTCATAGCGATGGAACTCTCTGAGCTGCCTTCCATACCCAGGGATGTATTTTAGCCATGGGATATAATCAACAAGATATGCTCCAGGGCGAACGGCGTGGTGGAGGTTATCGATGACCTTGTGGACTCGCACAACTTCTGGGTCATCACTGGACGTCGGCGAAGATTTGCCATACGTCATGCGCAATATGACAGAGGCTGCATATCTGTTGGGGTAGTACAGATTACCCGACCAGACTACCACTCGGACTGAGAGTTGAGGATAGAACGCTCACCTTTGAGCATGTTGCATATGATGCTTTGGATCCTCCAAAATGTCCAGAATGACACGTTTAGCAGTTTCGGTTTGGATCTCCTGAAAAGCCTGTGCTGCCTTGGGCTGCAAGTGGATGTGGATAGCTTTTCTGAGGCGACGGAATCTGTCTCCGGAGGATTCGAGAATAACACGCATTCCGTTAGACAGGAGTTCTGCTGCTGCAATGAGGTGGGGCCGGTCGGCGAGTGAGCCACCCTCTTTCTCCATAATTTCTGTGGCTGCCTGGTAGAGAAGTTAGTGGTGGGGGTTAGGGAGAACTGGGGAGAGGAGAGACAGATCATTCGAGAGACTTACGTCCAAGCGACCGATGACGATAGTTACATGGCTACCCCGTCTAAGAGAGACGACTGGACCATACTGGTCTACCAAAGCAGCGAGGGAGCGGGCAGTGCTAAAAGGCTCCTAAGTTTCTCGCGACGCACGACTGAATCGCGCTCACTTTGTCGTCGGCATTGGACTCTCCCAGAACCACCGCGCGGGCGGCCCAGGGGGAAATGGCAACCCGTTCTTAGTAGCATCCCTTCGAAGGTATTTCTTGAGGAAAAGTACTAGAAGAGTAGCTGCTGCCGCACCACCTGCAATGTCTGAGAGCTTGAGAGACGCCAACGGAAGAGCCGGTACATGATCACTGAACATCATAGTAATGGCGTGAACGTGAGCGGTTGAATGGGTCGCATGATCAGCTGAACTGTTATAGTTGGTTCACAGGGTCTGTGCGTAGGGATCGGACGAGAACCAACCGATAAGCGGTGTCTGCAACTGACGCGTGGTGGTATGGAGTACAGCTCAGCTGAGGTCTAACATGTGACAAGTCGCGTTGATTGCCTCTCGTAACAGTTGCGCAACTCAGATAGGTCGAGAAGCCCGATGCAAAGCACCAGCAAGGTGTAAAACAGATGACACACCATTCATCAACCAACCATCCGAGTCGGATTCTCCCCCCAAACACAACACCCACCATGGTCAGCGTAACTTACTCAGAGATCCATCTCTAGCTGCCACGGCGATTGGTCAACCGCGCCTATTACAATCTACCTCAAAAATATACATTCAAATATAGCAAGGTAGAAGAAAAAATCGAATCACTCATCGCGCACACACCTATGCCGGTGGCGGCGGCGGTTGCAAAGTTGCATCCGGTGGCGCTGGAGGTGCCCCTGTCGATCCAGGTACACCGGCAGCCGAATACCCTTGCTGAGTGTAGTATTGGCTGTACTGCTGTTGCTGACTCGCTGCCCATTCTTTGAACTGCGACGAGTTAACATCATACCCGAACTGAGCCCTGATTTCCGGAACGGGAAGGTGAGTCGACGAGTGCCAAAGCAGGGATGAACATGCTCGCACCAGTATGCAGCGTACGAGTCCGCTGAGCCACTGGCACCTGGCACCGCAGGTGCGCTCCCGTCTGGGGGTGGTGGTGGTTGTTCGCCAGGTGGGGGAGGGGGCGGAGCATTATCTGGGGGTGGTGGTGCAGCACCATAGCCACCAGGCGCCTACGGAGAACCGTTATATTTAGATGGATGGGTATACAAAGGGAGAGGGCGAACCACCATTGCACTGTATTGTGCATATTGCACCTGCGCCTGATGTAGCTCCATCTGTTGTTGGGAGAGAGCTGATTGAGCTTTCGTGTGTTCTGCACGCACGACCTCTAGGAGGTCTTCTGTCAATACTTTGGCACGCGCAACTTGGTTTTCGTCTGGCCCACTGATGGCTAGTTAGAAGGACGGTCATTCAGGAGGTCTGAGACTGTCATACGTGATGTGTATGTGCATCGGCTCGTCTGACTCTTGTCCAGTTTCCTGCTCCACGAACCCTGAGCCAATACCCTTAATCTGAACACGAGTACCAGTCTCTTGTTGAATATATTTGACAAAGACACCCTGCGTCGTGATGAGGACGAGCAAGATTTGGCCGTGAATAGATATTACCTGGGGTCCGACAACCTTGGCGCGAACATTGAAATTCCGTATCGACTCCAAATTAACTGGTAACTTTTCTTCTGGCCATTTCCGCTGAGCAATGTTCAGTGATAAACCCAAGAATGAGCGCCTGAACCAACCCTTTCGCGCATCCTGTCCTTTTTGTCTTCCACAAGCGGTCCGAGCTCCATAGATGCCAATTCATTAACCCTGTCTATAGCCTTCTGGAGCATTTCTCTTGATGAGGCTGAGAGATGGAGGTATAGAGGTGGATCTTTCTCGGACGCCTTGGTTCGATCAGGGTACCAAACGCCCTTGGTGCTCACCGAAGCACCCGTTTCTTCGTGTATCTATACCCACCATCATCATTCAGTACAACGCGTTTCCACGAACGCCCACCACAGTCGAAAGCAGCACGCCACGTACCTCTGCCTGGGTTGAGCCCCTTGTGAGGAGGTACCGATTCCGAACGTCGTTGATATCGATGTCATGGGTAAACTCGGCATCGTGGGGGTCTCTTTGTCCGATCTGTATGCTCCCAGGGACAGAACCACCTGCACTAAACTGGGCCGCAATTTTTGCAGCTATGGCTGCTGCAGCTGCAGCTGCTTCCGAGGCAGTCTTTCCCTCCTCAATCTTTGTAGCTTTGGTAGGTACCTCTCTGTCAGAATATGGGTCTGGTGCTGCTTGGTCCCACTTGCGTTTCGAAGACATCTTGCTTGGAATTCGTCGGGCACTTTGAAGTTGGCTGAGGGAAGGAGGCGTGACACGAGGTCACAGTGGGTCACATTCAACCGTGCCATTGAAGTTGAAAGTCCGCGAAATTGAGTTTCCTCAAAAGGGAATGTCATCTTTGCATTACGGACGATATTAAAGGGGATGCACTTTGGCAGCCTTCGATGCAGTCCTCCAAGCGCCAACGCGCATCTCCCCGCTTATCTGACATACCCTCGAGCATGACCATTTCCACAGAACAAGAGCAGTCCCCAATGAACAAATCGTCTCGTATGTCCAACTCGAGCACCCAAGATCGCGTACTTCTATGCACACTCCCGCCCACGTGTAACCCACCTCATAACAAGCCGACACCGATCGCTAACTCGAGAGATCTCGAAATGCATTACGGAAAGTACCATGCGCATGTATGTGAGCTGAAAGGTTGCGGATGCGTCTTCCCGGATGCGAGGCTGTTGGAACTGGTGAAGATCGTGCCACCTGAGAAGTCGCTGGCGCTGACGTCTTATCTCTCGACGATCGTAGCATCTAACCGAATGTCACGATCCCCTTGCTGCAGTACGGAAAGAGAGAGGAGAAAAGATAGTGGGTGTACCAATCTATGTACAATCGCGACAGAGCCACTCACGATGGGCTGCAGTTTGCTTGTCATCTGATTTCATGTCCACGTGTATTTGCAACGCCCAAAGCACGCAGGTTACACCTCATTCAAGCACATTCATACCCCAAGGAATATTTCTTCGCTGTTACTAACAAGGGGGTCGGCGGCCTCCTCAAGAGGTGGGGAGATGGAGCAAGCATGATTCGAGGAACTTGGAAACCAAGAGAAGGCAAAAATGCCGATGAAGGGGCAGAAACGGAGAGAGGAAAAATGGAAGTTGACTTAGATTCTGACAGTGACGAGGAAGCGGAGGAAGAGGAGGAAGATGATGATGACGACGAAGAGGAAGATGACGAGGAAGGTGGTCAAGCGACTCCAAAAGTGAGGCATCACGACATCATCGGCGTTCGGTCTCCCGCAAACTATCCAAGACCACCGTCCCCTCGGCAATCTAGCGTACGGCAGTCTGCATCGTCTTCAACACGAGTCGACGACCTTGCACAGTCGATGAGCTCGTTGTCATTGGTACCGCCATCGATCCGATTCGGGCGTGGTGGAAAAAGTGGAGGTTTCATGCATCCAGAACTACACAACCCTCAGGTATCCAGAGGCAACTTTGGTTCTCGAGGAAGAGGAAGGGCTAGGATTGCAACCAATGTTCATCCGCATTCGGGGGGTCACTTAGGCCGTGGTGGTGGCACGGGCCCTCATGTGTATCATCGGGGTCAAGGTAGAGGGTTTCCTCCTCGCGGCCGTGGAGGCATAAATGACCAGCATGGCTAAGGAGGCGTCGGGGGACGGAATAGTGGATAGCAGCCCAAGATTGTCAATGTACCCGCAGAAACTTCCATGATAACGATTCACGACCAGACAGAGTATAATGAACTTGTAATCATTTCTGAGTGATGTCGGATGGGCTGAAAGCTTGTAGTCGATTTCGTCTTAACATCGTCTACTTTCCTTGCACGGACAACATAGAAGAATAGCTGGTGAAAGTCGATGGTCCACTCTCGTCCGACGTTCTCGACCTCCGGGATCTATGTGATGGAGACTGACGGAGGTCCTGATCATGTTCGTGGGGTAAGGAATTGGGGAGTAGTGGATCAAGAATGTGACAGGTCTATCGTGACTTGGATGTAAGACTCGTCATGCGGCTCGGGAGACGAAAAGGATGACCATCTCACCTATTGATCCTATGACACTCAGGCCTCGGGGACAAATTCAAACAAATCAGAAAGAATTACTGTTTCAAGACAGCGAGCAAAATATCGTTGACTAGCTCCCGGACAAGTACTAGTCTGGGATGTATCATGATGGAGTCTCCTCCGAGTCCAAATTGTGGCATCATCCTGCACCAATCCAACCTGGGAGTTGTTCTGGCTTGACCCTGGAAGGAGCGAGTAATGCGAGTCGTGCCGCACGAGCAGAATTTCGGGCAATATTTGTTATCTATGCAACGAAGCTCAAGAGCAGTTCCGAAATCACGGCAAACTCAAGTCAGGGATGGAACGTACGTGTGGCAGCACAACTCCAACACTTACAAGGTAGTAACATTTCAAAGACCGCACCGAAGGAGCCCCAATCGCGGGGTATTTCATCCGCCGTTGCATTTTTTACAGTCGCACTCTCACAACACAAGAACAGTCAGCATCACTCGATGACCCAACTCTCCTCCCAATCCCCCCTACCAGTGGGGACTCAACCAACGGCTCGTGACCATACTGGTAGCGAGGCCAAAGGTGGTGAGACCAAACCCTGATACCTTGGTGTTCTGTGACTCATGACATATTCAAGTCCGGTCAACGTCATACTGGTGGCTGACGACACGCTAGACTCAGTCATCAGCCTTGTTACTGGAGCGGAGATCGATAATATCTCACCGTACCGTCCAACCATAGACTGGAAGTCGTACGAGTTCCCCCTCGATGATACCTTCACGTTCTTCGCCGTGGTTGGTGTCACGGAACATCAAATGGAGGCGAAGCAGGCTCTTGATGCTGTCCGCAACGCATGTCGGCTGGTGGAAACGTTGAATGCAGCTGGTGGAGTCCACCTACTGCTCTTCTGCATCAACGCTGGCAGGGTAACTGGGAAAGTGCGGAGCACCTACCAGATGTTCTGCCAGGGTCTCTGCGGAAGCGACGTTCCCGTAGCTGTCATTGTCACCGGCCTCGAGAGGGAGACCCCGATGGAGCGCTGGTGGGAGCGCAACAGTGCAAGCTTGGACCGCGAGGGCATCCTGAGCAACGCCCACGCGTGTGTGACCGTCATTCAAGGTGGCCATTCTACCAAGTACACAGAGTCGCAAGAGACGATCCGCAACCTTGTCAAGAGCTGCGCTCTCCAATACCAGACCGCTTACAGACCGGAGGACTCGTTAGGGAGGTTGGGGGGTTATATCATGGATCTTACCGGATCCACAAAGGAAAACCGCCCCAAGAAAAAGGAGGTCACGAGTATATTGAAGGCGGAGTGCAAGTATGACACCGAAACGGCGGACACGATGGCCCAAGTGATGCTTGGGCAAGGGGAGGAGGAAATGGAAGTCCACACAAGCGGTTGCTGCTCGCTGTTTGGGTGGAAGAACTAGAGGCGCACCAACTCGTTCGCAGGTTGCCAAGCCATACTAGATCACAGTGATCCCCAGCTGTACATAATTTGAACGCAATCAACTTGTCAATTTTTACCAACGGTCCAAATATTCCGCGTTGATGGCCGTGGAAAGCAGTATCACGGTGCCTCTACCTGAGACAACCACAGATGGTCGATCGTGAGTTCCGTATGCATACTGTCACGAGGGTTGATCTGGACTTCACAAAACATGATTGAACTGAACGCATAACAATAACCTGCATACCGTATTACCGTGGAGACGATGCGGAGCAGTAATTGACCAGAGCCGGGAAGCGGTATCTTTTGACCTCAACAAAGCGGCTGTGAGAAACAGGCGGCTTTGAGGGTGCAACCGGGAGTGTTGCGACAATTGGAAGTGATCGTCATGGGTTGCTTTGGCTTAAAGTTACTGTGTTGTACGGGAATATGAAGAATGATCGCACGCGAAAAAGGCAGGTGCTGTATTGATTGTGAAGACCCCGGATGCTGCCCCGTCAGCTCTGAGTGGGCGGGAAACTTCTGGTGTACGACCGAACATTTCATGGATGATGGAGCTATCGGCCTGTCTATTATACAGTCAAGCGAACAACTCTGAGCGAGTGAGCAAGCGAGTAACTCAGAATAGAGGACAATGGAGGCGGAGATTTGCGGAAATAGTTGGTTGGGGTCCTGGTGGACAATGAGTTGTTTGTTTTCGTGTTTTGTTGTGGGTCCAAGTTCGGTGCTTTGGCTTCCACATGCATCGGTTGTTGTGGACGACAGATGGATTGATCAGACTCGGACATGCTATTGTCTACGGAACGTTCATAAGCAACGTCCAGCTGGACTGAGCCCTTGCCATCGTTGAGCTAGTCTCGCGTCCTCTTGCATCTGTCGTCGGCATCTTCCCTTGCTTTCTTGCTTTCTGTATCAACACCTCTTTGTAATTTCACTGACTGTGCGCTTTCTTCAGTGCTCGCTCTCTACCCCGACCTGACATCCTTCACATATCATCGGATCACTCCGTATATCAGTACACGCCCATAATGTCATATTGCACCGTGCCACCCTCCTCCGCTATTAGAACCGATTCTGTCCTGAAATACCCATTCCTTGCCCATCCTCCCCCGCCTCAAAAGAAACGCCCCATTCAAGCCCCTCCTTCTCCTTCATCTCGCACCATCGCTGAGTCTGCTCCCATTCCCGCCACTCGCGTCAGATCCAGCACATTCTCCGCGATCGCCGCGTGGGCTACCCACGTGCAACCTGGGTCTCCCGCTTCTATTTCTCCTCGATCTCCACATTCACCACGTCGTCGTCCTTCTCTCGGAAAAGCCCGACGCCCCTCGATCTCTTCCTTCTGTGCTACGTCTGCCTCGTTCTTAAATATCGCGCCCTCTCCCACTACAGCGCGCTGTAATACTAATACCCCGTCCGTCCGTGATTTCAAAGCAGATCTCACCACCGTCGGGTATACCTCTGTATTTTTGCAGCTTCCCAATACCCCCAGCTCTGCATCTATACCCTTGCCTGTCGCACCTCGTTCCCTTATCGCCTCCACAAAGATCCCCGTTTTCCCTATCCCATCCCCCACCCGCAAATCCCGATTCTCCCGCTTTCCTTCTCTCTCCGTACTTGCATCGCGTGGCAGGTGCAAATCGGCTGCTCCTTCTCCCACAAAAATGAAGGCCAACCTTGCTGCTGCTTCCGCTGCCATCGTCAAGCGCAAGAAGGCCAAGTATGCCCTACGGCCACCTCCCCTCGCCAATGAGCTTGCCCTGATGCAGTTCGCTGACGGTGGCAACATGGAGGACAATATCAAGCGCGTCATGCAGGCTCAGGCCAAGGCTGCAGGCGGCACCGGTGTCGCCGACGTCCATCGCGATGGCGAAGGCGGTATTTGGTGGGATCAGGACGAAGAGTGGGAGTATGCCCATCTCCTTGCTCAGGGTGACGAGTCTTTACCCCACGCCACTGGCGAGATATCGTGGGTTACGTTTAACGGGAGCAATTCACCCTCCACGACGGGGCCTCTGGACGAGGAGCGTCGCGGGAGCGTTTCTACCCAAGATTCGGATCTCGATCCCAAGTATATTGTCCAGCCGAGTGATATGCTCGACACCGACGATCTTGCTGTTTTCGGAAGTTCGCTTGTACCCCTTGCCACTTGCAAACCTGCCATGTCTGTTCTTTACCTACCTTCCCGACCACGGCGTACTGCGATGCACCTGCGCAAGCCTGACTTCGTGGTCGATTTGGCCTTTGATCGTGTGCCTCTCTCGCCCAAGAGTCCATTTTCGACCTCCTCGTTCGCAAGTGCTCGTGTCTCGAAGCCCAAGGGCAAAGCTCGCCGACGCCCTACCCCTCTTAAGCTCTCTCCGCCCAGTCCTGCATTCAAGCGACTTGTCGACTCACCAATCGACGCGGACACAGTCCGGAAGGACTTCCTCGACGCGTCTTTCGAACCCTCCATCCCCGCTACGACACCCCAAACAGCTCCGAACGTTCGAGGGAGACGCCTCGCGGGTAGCCGTATAATCAACATTCCCCGTACGCTGACCGAGGCTTCTTCGACGAGTCTGCCATCACCGCTGAAGAAGACGATGGGTAAAAAACCTTCGCTGTTGAACATGATTGGGCTCTTCCGGTCGTCGAGGAAAGAGGACGAGCCAAGTCAGGAGTGTACCGTGCATTAGAACCATTTTACGCTAGACTATCCGCATGATAATTCCTGGACGTTTTGGGGCGGTGTTCATCGTTGTAGCCTTTATAGCCTTTGTATCTCTTCCTTTCCCGTTCCCGTTTTCTCGTTGCATGTTACTCTTGGATCCTTGCATCATGGTCTTTTGCACGTTTTCTTTGATCGCATTGACGCTGCAGCTCGTCGTCGTCGCTGCTTGTATCCGTTCCTGGGCTTTGCTTTTGTCGCGTTGTAGCTCTACGACCCCTTACGTTGGATTTCACGGTTGCATCTTTTTGATTGATCATGATCTTGTCGGTGTTCTTTTGCGTTCTTGAATCAAGCTCCTGAGTTGTGTTGGAGAAGTTCGAAAATCGATGGCTGTCCAATCCGGATGCTCTTTGAGAGCGTGGGACCTTCAGGCTTCTGTGCATCCTTCAAGACCACAAAGGAAGTCACACAAAGACTCCTCGAGTTTGATCAAGACACAAACGTTTGGATTCAGGAGAGTGAAGTATGCCGAGCGATAGAGACACGCTGATCAGTATGGGCTTCGACGCTGCCCGCGTCGATTGTCAGTCGGTTCTCCTTTCTGTCAATGTGCTCTTTCTGTGCTGATGCTCATTTTTGATCGACAAATGTTCCACCGACCGACCGATCGCTCGCTCGATGACTATATGACTCACGACTCGTCATTTCGTGGCATTTACATGCTCCACGCCCCATCGTCCGCCTGAACGCCACTCATGCGTTCCTACTCTTGCCATCGCCATTGGGATATTGGACCTTCATTCATGTGATTAGGGGCGATCAGGGCGACGAGTGGACGTGGACTCCAGCCAGCGATGGATTTTATATTCGAACATGATGGCGAGAGTGTGCCTGAAACCGGCGCTGGTGCATCTACATCTACGGGAGGGACGGAACCGGGACCGATGGATGTAGACGAGGACGGGGAAGATGCCGAGATGTTGCGTGGGCTCGCGGAAAGTGGGGGCGTCGAGGCAAAGGTGCGTGTATGCGTGTATGCCCGGTCGTCGGGGGGTTTCCGAGTAGTCGTTGATTTCGCGTTTCCGCTCCACTATGGCGTTCTGGGATTTGCATGGGCATGTGCAATGGGGAGGATAGAGTATCAAGTGCTCGATGTGTGGCAAGGTTTTCAAGAATACGGCGCTGGCGAATTATCATGCGGAGAAGAGTGGGCATGATCAGTTTGAGGAGTCGACAGAGGAGGTGGGTGTGTGTGTTGGTCTGTTCGTTGCGTTTCTGATTCTCCCTCCTCTTTCTCTTCTCTGTTCCCCGTTCGCCTTCGCCCTTTCGCACTATAGATCAAGCCATTGACAGAAGAGGAGAAGAAAGAAAAGCTCACAGAGCTACGTGCCAAGATGGCTGCGAAACGTACTGTCAAGGCTGAAGAAGAGGCAAAGGAGGCGAAGGTGAATGAAGCGATCAGACGGAAACAAGGAAATGTGCGGTTGTTCGTGCCATCTCCTGAAATGTCGTTGACGAGGTGTTTCTGGTCTCTCTTTTGCTCCCCCCCCCATTGTCCATGGATACACGCACTGGCTATATGCGCATACATGCATGCGTCTAGGAGTTGAACAAGATCAAGGAAGAACTCAAGGCGAAGGAGATTATTAAAGAGGCGGAGCAGAAACGACGAGGTAATGTGTCGAGCCATCCTCGTACCTCAACGGCCCCCCACTCGCTCACAATCCCCCTACCTCCAGATAAGATTGACGACGCGAAAGCCAAAGCAGCCGTCAAAGCACAAATCGAAGCAGACAAGAAAGCTCGTGCTGAAAAGACTGCTCGCGAAAAAGCTTTGCGCGAAGGTCGACCGATCGTTGATGCTCCCTCCACCACCACCGCCATCGCTTCCACGCCTGCAGCATCCTCGAGCGGAAATGGTGGAGTGGCAGGCAAAGATTTCAAGGACACGCGGCTCCAGATCAGGCTTGCTAGTGGTGGGGCGCCGTATACGACAACGCTTCCCAGTGATTCGAGTACGTCGAGTTCCTGATTTTCTTGAGTCTGCGTTCACGAGCTAGTTTGGTGACTGATTTGTGGTGACTTTAGCGCTGCGCGACGTGGCCGAGTTCGTCGCAGCTCAGACATTATCCGTCAGCGTCGACACGGTTTCGTTCACCCAGCAATTCCCAAGGTAAGTGAGGAACGCAAGAGGGTGATAGGGTGATAGATCACTGAACTGAACTGACCCTTTTTTTTTGCGCAGGAAAACATTTACAAGCTCGGATTTCGGAAAGACGTTGAAGGAGTTGGGGCTGACGCCCTCTGCGGTACGATGCGTTGTTTCTATTGGAGACCTCACTGACGAACGCTTGTATGCACAGGTTTTGATCGCGTCGTGAAGTGAAGCCTCAAGCTTTCAAGGCTGAACCTTGATTGGAAGAGAGGAGGATATTGTCGCTCCTGGGTGAGTGTAGGACCGCTGAACTGGGTTACTGGATGTATGCTAGTGTATTGATATAAGCCGTTGTCCTTCGTTTTCTAAACGAGAGCATCTGGTGGTGATGATGAGGTAAGTACCGTCCAGTGTTGCAACCTGCCAGCGAAGTACGAGTTCACCCGATTCTGTGGATCAGAGAAGTGTTCTCATGAATCATAAAGAGCACGGCTTGTCACCAAGGCCTGTGACACAGGGGCAGTACTACGAGCCCCCTTTGAACTTTGGCGCATACGTGCATGCAACAAGTATACCGTTAAAGTACATCGACCGTCCGTAGTCTGACTCTCATGCTGGATGTCCAATATTCAATATTCTATCAATGTGATCGCGCCATCGGCATGTCCGAGCGCGATTCGCCCCGCTTCCTCCTCCATCGCGATCCTCGTCCATGCGTCGTCGTCGCGCACGCCAAACACCATCGAAGCTCCATCCCCACCCTCAGTTGCCTCACCTATGGGCACCAAAGTCGACACCGCCCTCGAGAGATTCGCAGATATGACACCGTCCGCACCCAACGCTGGTGGGACTAGCATCTTTCCTGCAAGCCGTTGTCCAAGCTCGCTCGGTCCAAGCCACTCCTCCGTATGGTTATCCAACCAAAGCGCAGTACCGTATTTCCCCAACGCAACGGCTGCGACGCTGAAGAGCCGCACGGGAGATCCAATCGTTTGCATTGGGTGTGGACGGACGTCGTACGGGAGGTTGTGAACGGTTGTCTTGTTGGGGATGTAGGATGGGTTTGGAAGGAGAACGTAGTGGTGAAGGACGTTGACGGGCCAGGGGTAGATGCTTCCGAATCGGACGAAGAGGTTGAGGAGCCGTGGGCGTGTACGTGAGTGTGGGTGGGAAGAGGGAAGAGCAGAAGGTGGCGGGGATGTGCGCCAGTCGGGTTGTTCGCACAGGGTGACCGTATCTGTTCGCCATTGGAACTTGAACTGGGCGAGTGGGTGCGCGACGGGTGCACCGTACGTGTGGGGACGACAAGGGCAATGGCGAGGCCCAGTGGAGTATATTTCGATGGTTTGAACCCGTACGATGAGGGCATAGTCGCTAGCGAGGTGGATCGTCTGAGGACGGTCATTCTGTTGGGCGCGTTTCAGTGATGACGGGTTGTCGATAGATAAATGGAGGGAGAATGATGCGAGGACTGACCTGTATTGGAGATGGGTTGACCAACTTCAATTTTTCTTCTAGGAGATCATTCAGGTCCCAAAGACAGATTTCACCGCCATTGTTGTTTTGGCGGGTAACGAGCGTAGAACCACTCAATAGATGCAGCTCTCGTATGCCGTCGATGGTCGCTTCCGTCACGAAACCACACTCGGGGTCTTCAGCGTCGAAGTTTATCGAGAAAGTTTCTGTTCTGCACCACAAGTGAACTCAAAGCGATGGAGTAGGATTAGATCGGAATACATACTGAGCAGACTGCATCGCGAGCACCGCCCTACTCGTGGGGTCGGAATTGATGACAACTCCACCATACGGTCCCTCCGCGTGTGTCAGTTGTGCAACGCATCGAGGCTCTTCTCCAGCAACATCCCAACATTGTAACATGTACCTCCTCGGTCTCGGCGTCATGCTTCCTGAGATCAACCATCGATTCGATCGTCCTGGCAGAAACTGGAGAAATATAATGCGAGAGTTTTGCCCCGTGGGTGTATTGAAGACGATTTGGTGATTGTTGACGGGTTCTGGATGGGTCCAATTATGACGGAGCGTCACCGCTCGGCGGACGGTATTTTCGAGATCCCGGGCGGATAAGGATTCGAGCGAGGTCGAACCAAGGTCGGGATACGGGAGGTTTTCCTCCAGGACGTGCGTGCGGAAGACGAGCGCCCAAAGACTACGCAGCTTCGTCGCGGCATAGAAAGTTTTGTTGGTCTAGAAAAAAAAAGGTAAGCAACAAGCAGGCAGGGGAAATGACAACGAACACGACGTAGCGTCAGCACACTCTCGAGAGGCAGATATACCACGATATCGAAGAAGATGTCGAGAGGGATGGGCAGAGAGGGAGATTGGTCCCATGAGTGAGTGACTGGTGCGAAATCCATGATAGCTAACCGCGGTTATAGCGGAGCACTAGAGGGATAAACGGTGTGAGTGGTAAAGATGAGCAAGGAGGGTGAGTTCGGAGTGACAGAGACCATCAGAGGGTTATATAGGGCAAATTGCTTCACGAGAACACACCGTAGTGCTGGAATGGAGCCTTATCCGAAAACTCAGCGACGTAAGAAGGAGGTCAACGACAACACGAGGACGGGTGTATGATCTTTAACGATTGGCTGGCTAAAGACGGGGGAATCACAGGCGAAGTATCCGTGTGTGAGCAGGAATGTATTAGGATCAGTGGGACGCAATGATATATCAAAGATTAAATTCGCGAAGATAGAGCCCGATGGATAAGAAACCCACGATGTTTTCTCTCTTTTCTTTGATTCCGTCTTCCGTGTGCCTCGCTCTTCCGAAGCAAGGCAGGATCCGTGGGACATGAAGAGGCAATACTCCAGATATTTCAGGCTGCGGAGAACCGCAGTGAAACCGCCGAGACGAAGGGCGAAAACATCGGACCTCAACCCTATAGAGATGATTAGCAATGTGCACGTACTTGGGCCGGGGAACGTTCTCAGCTTGTCGTTCGAAATGGTGACAACACCAACCAAATTGAGGCCCGAGGTTTGTTGGCAGCAGATAAATCATAATGGTAGTCGCTAAGCGAGGCTGCCAAACGTCACATATGATTATTGATGAACAAGCGCAAATCTCGGGTGCTCGTCCTCCACTGCGTTCCGAGGCACGATTTTCGTGTACAAAATTTGAAGATAAAATGTTTGTGGCGTGAGCCTTCTTGCCATCTGGCTAACAGCAGCCTCGGAGGGAGTCGCGTCCGTATCGATGATTCGGATCAAGTTTGAACTACTAGGTGACAACTGTTGTGGGACACCGAAAACATGATGTCGAGTCAGCTGAACATACCGGTGAGTCGCTCGTTATATCCTTCGTCTCCGTTCAACTGATCACGATGGACGCGGGTGAAGCTTGAAGCCTAGCGCATGCAGACCTGCAGATAAGATAAGATGATCTAACATAATTGCTTCATTCATTACGCCGCCGTTTGGTTATTATTGGCAGTCAGGGCAACTTGGCGCCCGCCACCTGGTTCATTCGCTGGAAACGTCCTCACCTTCGTCAACATGGACCAGGCCATCATCATCGAGGATACACCTCGTCGAGTATCCACATCGCACGACAGACCCAGTCGAACTCCGTACGGACCTCGAATACGTACCCGAACAAAAAATTCTAGCGATCTGTCAAGTCTGGGCGTAAGCTCTCCTGATGGCTCCTCCCCACTGTCTGCTGTCGGGTCACCAACATTTCTGAACCATTTCAGCATCCTTGAGTCGGCTGGAAGCGAGTTAGCGTCTTCAATCTCGGATCCTACACCCCACGTGATACCTTCACTTGTGCCTAATCCCGGGGGTAAAGCAGATGTTGCAGTTCAAGTACCCTCCACACCACCCTCCTCTCCAATACCCCTCGCTGTCCCATCATTATCAGCGACCACGCATTCGGAAAAACGCACTTCAAAACCTTCAATAGCGACGTTCGTCGCGCCATCCCCTCTCCCCCCTCCGCCTACGATCAGTTTCGAGTCCACAGCTATTCCATGGAAAGGTCTTCCACTCGAAGCTGCCAAATGGACCTTCACATCTCAAGAGCTCCAAAAAATCGTATCACAAGCCATCCGTCTCAGCGCCAAAGAGCCTTTCGTTCGCCTTCTATCATTACAAGCTCTCGAGGTCGACATCGTCAAGGAAAACGAGCGACTTGAGTCGGAGCGTCTCGCCGCGCAGGCGAAATGGCGTTTCGAGGTCGGAAGACGGACGATGCTCATGCAGGCTCTCAACTCCACTGCGGCCGTGTTCGGGAACACGGCCGAGGCTGAAGGAGGGAATCCCGTTGGCGGGCTGGTTTCCCAACTCGCTTCCTCGGTCGCTTCGTGCGATTCCGTGCTATCTTCGATTCTTCACTATGCAGACCAAGAGTCACAGATTGCTATCGTACAGCACAGACACTGGTCGTCTGCCCTTGGCATTGCGTTGCGGAAACTTAACAAGTCATACGAATGCCAAGCAGAGGAACTCAAGCGTGTGCAGGCCAGGGTTCAGACCCTAGAGGATGAACTGGATGAGGCTTGGCGAGAAGCGGAGCGGATGGCTGTTGAGTTTGATGATTTGGAACAAGAAGGAGGAACTAGTGAAGGGGATATCGCGTCTGAGGGGACAGACGAAGGGGAAGGGGGAGATGATGATTCAGCGAAGCAGGGTCTTGACGACAGCATAACGATCAATACCGACCTCGGTGAAGTGATGGGTGTCACCGCGACTGCAGTCGTCTCGAAAGCTACCCTCTTCAACTCCCCAGGCACTCCGAAGGCCGACAAATGGGATACAAAGTCCGTCAGATCTACGAAGTCGACCCGTAGCAAACGATCCACACGAGATGGTCCTAGCTATATCTCACGCCTAACCGCAGCTCGAACTCGGAGTCGCGCCGCGTCAAACGCAAGCTTGCGACTCCCGAAACCGCTTCGCAAGCCTTCCCCTCTGCAGACACCAACCGATGTGCCGCCAGTTCCAGCGATTCCGGACCGCCCTGACCGCCCACAGGGTCAGTCCTTCTTGGACATGGGAAGCATAGGAACAGAATTCGTTAGGCAGCTCAAGAAATCGCTCCCAGCGCGTCAGTATCTTCACACTGGCCACCCATAACTTGCGTTCTAACGATGAGATACCCCTTTAGGCCATAATGAACCCAAGGCATTCCTCCCTGAACCACCTCATACGGCTTCCCTTCCACAAACGCCCGTTCCCTCCATCTGGCTAGAGACAGACGATGGCGACGCTACACGCTTGAATGCGCTCGACCGCAATTCCCTTCATATCTTCCCCTCCCTCTCGCCACGCTCAAAACGGAAGGAGCGGAGAAGCAATTTGGTGATGAGTCTCTCCTACGAGTCCGATGCGGATGGCGGGCCTGCGGGCAGTCCTGTGAGCATCCATCCCAAGGAGATAGTCCCGAGCCCGTCAAGTAGACCAGGATCCGCGGGGGCACGGCTGATGAATAATAACGAGGCTCCGTCACCAAAGAGGTCCCTCGTCAGCCGAGCTAGCTCAATCGTGCTTCGGAGACTGTCGCAAGCGACATCTGTGACCAAGCCACAGACGAAGCCTTACGCCTCGAGTCTCCCAACTTCTGAGACAAAGGAGGAAGACGAGACTGGCATGCCTCCGCGGGTTGGGACTCCCAATACGGGAGAGGGATCTGTCGCGCGCTCTTGTCCTGATTGAGTTGTTGGAGCTGCGTTCTTCGTATTGCCATGCCGATCTTACTTTCTGCTTGGTTGATCATTCTGTAACATACCAATCTGACGTGCTACTCGTTTTCGCTTTCACTTCGAGGACATATTCTATACAGTTATACCCCACACATGCCTGTCGTTCAGTGATAACACTCATTTGTGCGCTCTTAGATACATTGAGAATTCCATCCATAGTGGTGATAGTCATGAGGTGTCGGAGAATTGACATGCTGGCGCGGGCGACAGGCATCTAGGAGCGACCCAAGATAGTAGCTGCCTTGTTCGTGAGGAGCGTGAACCAGGCGCCTTCCTGGCCAGCCTTGGAGGCGCCGACTTCTGCCGGTATCTTCGCTGACCCCATTGCACCAGCTTTAGACATCGACTTGGCGAGTAGCGAGACCTGTAGAAGCAAGCACCGTCGCACCCCATCAGCCATGTCCGCATAGTTATGAATAGCAGGGCAAATAGAAAATGAAAGCACGCTTACGTCGATCTCGAGTGTGGGACTGACATGAGAGAGGACGCCTGTGATAACGCTGGAGGAATTCAAGCTCGCGTCGTCTTCGTGCGTCAACAAATATGAACGTGCTTACCCCAAGACTGACTCTGCGATACGTGTTGTCGAGCGTTCGGCGTTCTTGAGCATAGCAGGACGAAAGATGATTGGGTCGGCGTATCCAAGACGGGCGAGCTCGAGTTCTGTCAGACCTTTGGACCTATGGCACGAGTTGGTAAAGATCGGAGGAGCGATGTGGTTGGGATCTTACCTTGGATACAGGAAGGACGACTTTGCGTCTGCCCCAGCTGACTGAAGAGAGAGAGAGAGAGCTGGTCAGGCTTGAGAAGAATGCCAATGCAAAGGGGACATACTGAGACGTAGACGATACGCTGCTCGTGTGATGGGTCGTCCGACTTGGCAGCCCTGCACGCGTTCACGACATACCTAAGTACAACAAGGGCCTCAGTTAAGCATATCTTCAAACCCGGTTCGTAGGAGCAAAGAAATCCAGAACCAGAACCAACACAAGTTCCCGGAAAACATGGAAAGACAAAGAATGCGACGACCACTTACTCCCTGTCAATCTTCTCAAACTGCTCTGCACTCCCAGCGTGCGCCCGCATCGTGCCTAACGTGACGAACACGACGTCCCATCTCCCTTCTTTCAGCCCCGCTGACTCAAGGTTCTCGAAGTCGATTGTGCGCTGTTCCAACTTGCCCGAGGCCACGGGCGGGGGTGTGGTCACACGTCGACCATACTCCCCCACGCGAGACCACTCGTCGCTTGCTAGCAACTCTACGAGAAGCTTCTTCCCGACTGCGCCCGTCGCGCCGAGCAAGAGTGCAGATTTGGTCATTTATTGTTGAATATGTTGCGGAGGTTTGTGTACGCAAGAGTCGATGAAGACAGGGTTATGAACTCAAACTGCCAGTGAAACTCAACACGCAGGTTTTTATACGACGAGTCGCGCACGAGTGTACGGATTGCTGACGCATTGCGACCGACAGGCATGGCCTATGACGCGTCCTACATACGGCGACGCGTCAGGCCTTCAGGCTCGGCTGAGCCATGCGGCACTGCGCCTTTCACTAACTCAGTGACCGTTCTATCGTTGACACAGGGTCGCCGCATCCGTAACAGTGTTTGAGCCAATTGAGCCAGCCGCTATTTCCTAAGAACCCGCAGGAACCTGTACGTGGCCGCAAGCATACATCCCAATATTCTCTAGATCTCCAGGGCTAACGATCCGCTTCGAAACGACTAATCCAACCAAACCCAGAGAATCCAACCAAACCTGCGGGAGGACAGGCTCCGCCCTTGATCTTGCCTCTTCTCATTTCCAGTGCCCTTTGAACTCGCTATCTTGGAGTAGCCTAGACTCTAACGAGTTCCTGTCTGGAGTATTCTACCAGAACACTTGCCCATATGTCAGTCTCTCGCCGGTCATGACTTGGTGCCGACTCGTTTCCGCGCCGTATTCAGACAGACCGTTTCAAATTCGGATGATTTAGTCCACTGGCTGCGGCGGAACTCGGTGATGGGGATGACATGTCGCATTATCCCCATTCACCCAGGAACTTCGATGAATATTGAATATTTCATGTTCTTCCACTGGCAGTCTGTTCGAAATGTTTGGCAGGAATACATTTCGTGCACAGGAAAGTTAGGTAAGAAAGGAACAACGATATAGATTCTAGCAATTCGGTACGGAAACAGGGCGTTGGCTATGGTGGACATGTAAATCGAGGAGAAGAGGGGGGGACGAGGGGATCAGTCCTGATCGTGATCCCTTCTAATGTGATTCTGTAATGTGTCCTCTCGAGCAAAGGCTTGCCCGCATGCACAGGTGAATGTCGCATTAACGTGTACGCCGATGTGGCGTCTGTATGAGGCCCTTAGGTATCCACGACCACAGATTCCATTCTCTAATTCCCACTGGCAAACGATCTTGCGTTTCCCAGGTCCCTGCACATCGTGTGCCTCGCCTAGATGGGCGATCAGTTCGTTTAAGGTGACAAATATTCGTCCGCAGGGAACATTGTTCTCGCGCCACCGACAACCAATCATAACCTATTGGTATACAAATGAGCACGATGTCGATGTCGAGAGTCGAGCGAGAATCGACGAATAACTCACCTCTTGGTTCCAAGGGGAATTGTATTCAAAACGATGTTGTACACCGGTGCCAGTCAAGAACTCGTCGGGTGGCGCGCTGGAAGCACAAAGAGGTTAATTTATTGGACAGGGACTTTTTTTCCATATTTACTCGATCATGAGGTCGTCAAACAGCGGTCTGGATGAAGGGTTTAGATACGAGACATGGAAATTAACGTGCATACGCACACGTCTATGAGGTCGTCGGGTAGCGGTCTGAATGAGGGGATTAAATATCGGATAGGCGCATTACTGTCCATACTCACGTGTCTATGAGGGGGGAATCAAGGTAAGTGTTGTCATCGGGATCGAGCTCAAGAGAGTCGAGCTGTTCATATGAGGAGGACATAGAAGGATGAAGGTAAGTGTTGTCATCGGGATAAAGCTCAAGAGAGTCGAGCTGTTCGTACGAGGACATGGAGGGATGAAGGTAAGCGTTGTCATCGGGATCGAGCTCAACAGAGTCGAGCTGTTCATATGAGGAGAACATAGAAGGGAAGGTGATGTGCGGAGAGCAGTTTACGCAAGCTGGTTTAAGTACTTTCTTGAACCTGTCAATTTCACCGCCGCAATATCGATTTATGGCTCCTTGCATCTCAATTGGCCAACGGGACTTGTTCATAGGGTTTGGGAGTAGACGTTCCACAGCAGGAATTGATATACAATTGGACAAGGTAACCTGGAAACGCGAAGTCGGACATGGTTTTATGAACGTACAATATTCGCCGAGCCTTGTTCTTCCTCAGCCATGATGGAAGTTGCGACAGGAATGAGGAGGCGGGCTGTGCCAGGCAACCACTGGTAGCGACAAAATTGCTCCATGAAACCATGCCATAGTGGCAAGTATGCTGTATATCCCAGGGAATCCGCGGGTAGAAGGTTAATCGTCGAGGGCGGATTGTCGCTGTGAGATGGAGGAAAATGGGGACGGAGCTGTGGATGGGGGGCACAGTTGCGTGACTTTTATAAAGACAATAGCGCCATTTTAGTTCGGCCCCGACCTGAAATGACAAGTTTGTACCGTCTGTGAAACTGGTCATATTACCACACCCATCGCCATTCATTCCTAAAGGCGATGACAGCCTGTGAAAGTACGCTCTTTTCTCACCTAGACCGAACGATGGCACGAGGCATGGCTTGGTGATGATAAATGACAACCTTCTGCAAGAGTGACCGCTCGCTCCATGGTCGGCACACCACCTTAACAGAGTCCTCAGTCCTGTAAACGAGACGATTTCTAGGAGAGGTGTATCAGAATCTGAAATTTTACTTACCGCAATCTGGCGCTTATTCCCGAATATCCCCACCGACGGGCCCAACGTTCAAGGCTTTCAGCGCAAGTTGGCAACCAATACCGCTAATTTTTCAGTGAAGTGACATACCTACAAGTGAGTATATGCGTGCATTTCAACGCCAGCTAAGATACAAACCTACGCAGGATTTGCATACTATCGAGGATCCAGGTCGTGAATTCTCGGATGATCTGTAGGAATTGTCATCGCGTTAGCAAGGCATCGCCGCAGGACCAACAACCACGAGAAGATGCTGCACGAGTTTGGATGTTTTGAACGTCTGCGTATGGACGGATCATGGTTGTCAATGTTTTCCCGCCATCCAGAATCTGTAAGTCGGCTCATGATGCAGCGATTTTCTGCAGAGCTAAGCATGATATTCTAATTCTTTCGTAGAGCTTGTCGTAGAGTGTGTCCAACTCAAGTCCAACTGGCCCTGTCGCTGGAGCTTCGCTTAGTTCAAGTTGGAGCGGCGACTCGGATCAACTGGTTGACCAAATTCAAGTTGTTTTATGTCTCAACAGCCTCTCCACACCCCGGAGGACATCGCGGCTTGCGTCATGGCAACTCACCTGGAATTCTATGACAATTCAACGAAAGGTGCTCAGTCCTATTGTCGTACTGCGGAGAATGACAACTTTCTTCAGCAACCACCCCGCAGGCAGTCCTCGAGGTCATACGGCTGTGTTCTCTTTCCTGATTCCGACTCTGTGTGGGGTTCTGGATCTTCTGCTACGACGTAAAGTCACTCACTACAGCTCACTAACCGAGTATATCCAGTGCTAATTTGATGTTCTAGAATAGTGGCGTTGCCATCGCTCGCCGACACCTGCTCTGGTCTCGCAGCGGAGTAATTCTATCCACCCAGTCCCATTATTCCGGCCGCATTTGTTGCCGCGATTACTTCACAACTCCCAAGTTCCACGTATTCAGCTCCGCCAGTGCACCCCCTGGCGTCCTTCGGTGGTTTGAAACTGCCACACAAATGCATCGATTAAGGCATGCCATGTTTGTCTTTTGGCAGACAGTATTGATATCTCTGTTGCAGCAAGGGTGGAGGGACAACTGTGTGCATCACTACCTAGTGTGTTGAAGAACCAGCCCTGCACAAATTCTTGATCTAGAGACGAGCTCGAAAACTCGGACCTAAGATCGCGATTTATGTTCATCAAAGTACTATTGATCGTTTGAAATACCACCTACAAGGTTCTCGCTGAATGCCTCGAATTCGTTTTCCCCCTCCAAATATAGAAGTCGGATGTATTGCCAGTAGTCGCTTACGCTCGTCATATCTCTGGCATGATCCCTGTTCACCCAAAAATGAACCCAGATGAGTACTTCACACGTACCATCTCATCTAGCGATTTCAGGGGTGAAGATAGTCCCCAAAGAGCTGGAAAGCCTGCCATTTTGGCCAGCTTCCTACCAACCTCGTGTTCCGAGTCCATATTCCGTTCCTGTCTTGACCCGCCTGCAGGAAAATATGGCTGATAAAAAAAGGGCGGAGACAGCTCCTTGGTAGACATTACGTCTTGAGCCCTTATCTGATGATTCCGTATGTCTGATTGCCAATACCGTCCCAAAGGGTAGAATGGAAGATGCCACACGCATGATTCCTTCTGCCGTTACACATAGTGGGTCGTGCGGTGGAAGACGCGGACCGTTGCTGATTTCACAAATTCCAGGGTACCATGCCACAAACCACTCGGAAACAATTCGAATTCGTGAAAGCCCCATAAGGGATGGAGTAGAGCGGCAAGGCATGGACATGCATGGAAAAGTGATTTTCTGTTCGGACGGAGAAGGGACTTCATGTCTTACGGATTTTCTGGAAAGCGAGCCAGGTGGATGGAAGGGAAAGCCACTTCTACTGCCAGAAGGAGATCCTTGGAAAGGCAAAAGGAACAACGGTTCCACCATAGGAATGCCGGGGTGACGTTCTGGATCGACCGGAAGAGGATCATCAATTGAGTACGCCTCCGACAGGTACACTGGCATGGCTTGTAGCCACTCCAATTCGCAGTACTGTCAAAATGGCATCGCCAACGGGAGCAAGGCGGCTATGCCAGGTTGGCTGGGTGAGTCATATCACTGTGTCCTCCCCCCACGTGCGATCTCGTCACACAAACAAATTCTTCCCCGTCGAACTCTGATACGGTGCCAGTGGTTTAGCACGAGAGACGTTGTGGAAGCCATTGAATTCTTTCTATTTGGAAACTACCATAGACACAGCAAGAACACACTGCCAGGTGCACACGGCTCAGCCGCATAATACGTGGAAAATGAGATAAACGAAATTCCGAGCATCAGTGGACCCTTGCAATGTGAGCACGTAGGCTATCCGTCCGGGAGTAGGATCTTCCGCAGTGCTCACATGTTACAGCCAAACCGAGATGGGTACGGATGTGGCGTCGATATCCGCATCTACGGTATTCACCACCGCAGATGTCGTGTCCAACCGCCCACATGCAAACAATTCTTTGGGTAGCGGAACCCTGCACACCGTGTATGGTTCGCAAGTGGGCCATTAAGCTATCAAAGTCATGGAAATATTGCCCGCAGTGTAGGGATCCTGGGACCACTGGGGACCACAGGCAACGAATGCCAGGTTGGGGTGCTCTGGAGTTTGTCAGGGTGGAGGTGTAGATAGAATGGAAAGGGCTCATACCCGAATTCTTGGGACTGGCCTGCTGCTCCAAGGTTGACATGTTGCCAAGCATCAGCAAGACTGTAAAAAGTCTGAAATGACTGGAGCTTACTTGTCTGACTGGAGCCAGTCAGACCAGTGAGCCAGTAGCCAAGTGCCCCAGGCATCCAGTAGTCTCAGACATCCAGTAACCAAGTGTTCCAGTCATCCAATAGTCTCAGTCATTCAGTAGTCCAGTGAGTCAGTGTTCCAGTAACCTCAGTAGTCTCAGTCATCCAGTCATCCAGTCACCAAGTCATTTCAGTAGTCCCAGTCATCCAGTCATTCAGTCACCAAGTCATTTCAGTAGTCCCAGTGGCCCAGTGGCCAAGTGCTCCAATCATCCAGTCAGTTCAGTCACCTAGTAGTCCAGTGGTCCAGTCACCCAGTCAGTTCAGTGTGGCAGTGCTCCAGTCATCCAGTCACCCAGTCAAGTCAGTGTGGCAGTGCTCCAGTCATCCAGTCACCCAGTCAAGTCAGTGTGGCAGTGCTCCAGTCATCCAGTGCTCCAGTCATCCAGTAGCCCAGTAGCCCAGTAGCCCAGTACTTCAGTAATCCAGTAGGCTAGTAACCCAGTTGACAAGTGATTTCAGTAATCCAGTAATCCAATCACTCAGTAATCCAGTAGTTCAGTAGCCCAGTAGCCCAGTTGGCAAGCAATTCCAGTAGCTCAGTAATCCAGTGATCCAGTCAGTCAGTCAGTCAGTAATCCAGTAATCCAGCAATCCAGTCAGTCAGTAATCCAGTCACTCCAATAACCCAGTAGTCCAGTTGGCAAGTGAGCTCAGTGCTCCAGCAGTCCAGCAGTCCAGTCACTCAGTCATTCAGTAGCCCAGTTGACAAGTCTGACAAGTCATTCAAGTAGTTCAGTCACTCGGCACTCCAGTGCTCGAGAAATCCCCAGGTCAATTAATAAGACTAGTAGAGACAAATCTATATTAGTATATAACATTGTAAAAATTAAATTAAATTAATACAATGTATTTACAGGCAGGTCATTACAGCGAGTAGAGCAATGATATCTACACTCATCAGCAGAGAAAGGACTTAACAGGATGGTTGTGATATACTTGGCGAGAGCGAAGCCACTGACGAAGAGGAGTGCACGCAGCACAGATGGTCGAGGTAGTGGGCCTGTTAGATGAGAGTGGGAGAAAGAAGCAGCTGAAGACCTGAAGAGAGCGGTCATTGGAGGGCTCAACAGTCTCAATGGGGACGTACTATTAGTATCCACCGAGAAGAGTGGTGATCGTCGTCTCGTTGGCGAGGGCAATGGCCGAGTTGACAGGGCCCTCACCACCCACCTTGGCGTGAACGTGAAGTTCGCGACTGTCAACGAGGTCAGTTTTCATTCCGAAAATGTAGGACAGGGAAGAGCTCACCAAGTAGACCGAGCAAAGGGTCGTCTCGTTGGCGAGGGCAATGGCCGAGTTCAAGTTGACAGGGCCCTTACCGCCCACCTTGGCGTGAATGTGAAGTTTGCGGCTGTACGAGGTCAGCTTTCATTACGGAAATGTAGGACGGGGAAGCCCTCACCAAGTAGACCGAGCGAAGGAAGTGATTGAGCTGGACTGACCCGGACTGTTGGAAAATGCTGGGTTGTAGTTACCGCGACTCTCGGTGAAGAGTACCGGTCAGCGTTGGGGCCAAGAACGACGACACCGAGAATGTGAGGTGTTACTTCGAGGAGTGGCTTGGAGTGAAGGCAACGGGTCTTGCAGCCTGAGTGGGAGCGAGCGGCGTGTTCTAATTGCTTGAGCTTGTTGGGACCGAACAATTCAATCCGGCGACGGGAGTCGACGACGAGCAACGTTGTTGTTCAAGGAGCGAGGACGTTTGGACTTCAGCTGGAATATTATGTAAGCTCTTGGTAAGTTCACCGTACGTCAACCACAATTCCCACAGCCCAACTTTCGACCCCCTTCAACTTTCGACCAAGGAAGCTGTCGTCCTCCTCAAGAGCCCTTAATGCCCACGCCCACGTACTCTCGCAAACGCCGTGCAGGAAAAGGAAAGGTGCGCCCTGGCCCATCATCATCTTCTCCTCGACTTGACTCAATGGCGGTGAGCTTTCCTCCGACGGCCCTCTGGGAGGCACTCGCAGCGTGGCACACACTCGCCCTCGTCCGTTCATAGCGTCCCTTATGCACCCGTTCCCCGCTCTCACCATTTCAACCCAATCACTCCTCCTGCCACTCGTTCTGTGGCCACACACTCGCCCTCGTCCGTTCATAGCGTCCCTTATGCACCCGTTCCCCGCTCCCACCATTTCAACCCAATCACTCCTCCTGCCACTCGTTCTGTGGCAAAGACGCCGAGACGCCAGTCTCGCAACAACGATGACGACGACGACGGGCACACAGACTCACTCGCCCGTTCACAGCGCCCCTTATGCATCCGTTCTTTGCTCCCACTGGCACCGTTTCAACCCAATCGCTCCCTGCCACTCGTTCTGTGGCAAAGACGCCGAGGCACAGATTCCCTCGCCCGTTCACGGCGCCCCTTATGCATCCGTTCACAGCGCCCCTTATGCATCCGTTCCGACGATGACGACGGGCACACACTCCCTCGTCCGTTACCACCGGAAACACAACCGATGTGCCCGCCGCCCTCCCTGCCCCGCAAACGCCGTGTATAAAAAAAATGGTACGCAACCGCCGTGATCCTCTCAGTCGAACGGCGACCACTAATGCCCAGACTTGCAGGTGTGCTGCTATCCTCTTTGCTGGTGTTGTCACTCTCGCCAAGTAGGTCGCAACAATCCCGTAAAGCAGTTTAGATATCATTGCTCTACTCGCTGTAATGACCTGCCTGTAAATACATTGTATTAATTTAATTTAATTTTTACAATGTTATATACTAATATAGATTTGTCTCTACTAGTCTTATTAATTGACCTGGGGATTTCTCGAGCACTGGAGTGCCGAGTGACTGAACTACTTGAATGACTTGTCAGACTTGTCAACTGGGCTACTGAATGACTGAGTGACTGGACTGCTGGACTGCTGGAGCACTGAGCTCACTTGCCAACTGGACTACTGGGTTATTGGAGTGACTGGATTACTGACTGACTGGATTGCTGGATTACTGGATTACTGACTGACTGATTGACTGGATCACTGGATTACTGAGCTACTGGAATTGCTTGCCAACTGGGCTACTGGGCTACTGAACTACTGGATTACTGAGTGATTGGATTACTGGATTACTGAAATCACTTGTCAACTGGGTTACTAGCCTACTGGATTACTGAAGTACTGGGCTACTGGGCTACTGGGCTACTGGATGACTGGAGCACTGGATGACTGGAGCACTGCCACACTGAACTGACTGGGTGACTGGATGACTGGAGCACTGCCACACTGAACTGACTGGGTGACTGGACCACTGGACTACTAGGTGACTGAACTGACTGGATGATTGGAGCACATGGCCACTGGGCCACTGGGACTACTGAAATGACTTGGTGACTGAATGACTGGATGACTGGGACTACTGAAATGACTTGGTGACTGGATGACTGGATGACTGAGACTACTGAGGTTACTGGAACACTGACTCACTGGACTACTGAATGACTGAGACTATTGGATGACTGGAACACTTGGTTACTGGATGTCTGAGACTACTGGATGCCTGGGGCACTTGGCTACTGGCTCACTGGTCTGACTGGCTCCAGTCAGACAAGTAAGCTCCAGTCATTTCAGACTTTTTACAGTCTTGCTGATGAGGTATGTTCATTGGCTATTGATGTACGTTGAGCACGAGGTCAGGTTTGATAGAATGAATGGATTGTTACCCCGTTCCAGTTCAAGTTATCGCCACCATTGTGAACGACCTGAGGTGCCGCAAAGAGGTGACCTGGTGGCGCACTGATCATAAAACATTAAGATATTGGATAGTGAAGGAGACTGCTCAAACTCACTTCGGTAAAAGGTCTTCGGAAGTCTCGAGTTGATCTGGGTAAGAATGCTCGTTTGAGGCCATGGAGAAACTTGACGATAATGTGTGAAGGGAAAACACAGCGAAATGCTATAAGTACATATTTTGAGCCTGCCAACTGAATAATTTGGCCGACCGCCGCAATAGTTTCGGTAGAAGTTTGCCTCCTAATGGAGGTGGATCGATGTTCCATGGCGTGAATTGATGTCTGTTTGTCCGTGGTCACCCCAAGTCAGACATACCATTATGAACGGTACCATGCCCGCAGAGCCCTCGGCACCCTTCGGCCGCAATTCCACGAGGGACGGCATTGAGTGCCAGGGACCAAAGTGGATTATGAATGGCAAGTTGCTAGGGTGGGGGGACAGAAGTATCGATTCGGGAACTAACTTCCCTCTTTTTATAATAACGATTATTTGGGCTACAGCAGGCCACGGCGTCTGGGGAGACTTGTCACGTTACCACATTATCTTCCTTGATTGGCCTATGCGATGACAGCCCTGTGAAAGCTGACTGACCATCGTCGAGCGCTCGGGCGACAACCCTGCTCGTCTAAACACAACGAGATACTAGGGGCCAGACGTATATGCCCTTCCGCAGATGAGGCATAGACAACAAAACATTGTTGCCCCACCTTCTGCGTGAGGGCCGTTGATCTCATGCTTCACATCATGATGTGAATGAGCGATCATAGAATGCTACTCCTCCATTGCACCTGTTGGCGACACAAGTTACAGCAGCGACATACCTGGACGTTTTGGAATTAGTATGGATCTTCTGATCCCGAGGATGTGACTACACGAACAATGGTAGCGTCGCCGCTGAGGACTCGCTGAGTGGTCTGTCAAGGAGCGAACCTCAGGCACCAAAATAAGTCGGCTAAGGGCCCTTGTTACATAATGGAAATACCCGAGTTGAGTCACATCATTGATGTGTCCCGAGTGATGAACAGCGGACGCTGGCGTCCACAGTTTTGGACCGGACTCCATCCATCAAAGATCCTCGGGTGAGTTGGAAGCGGTTGTATGGCGGCGGGCGCTGTGTCCACCACCCCTTGGCATGTTCATCCAGTTTTAGGATTACATCCTTGGTTACCCAGCACGATTTCCACGTGTGTCTTCTGGAACGCCCACTGTCTATAGCAATAGCAGAAACCAGTCCGTGAACTTCGGCCGATTCTTTCGGTGAGAGAGAGACACCACTTATATGCCACCAGCCTTGCGTTGTGTCCCGCTTCGCACACCCCTCGTGGTCACTGCAATGCTTACTCCCTTCGTTTGATACAGCTGGAAGTTTCACAGCCCTTGCCAAGGGCGGTTGGGGTAGCAGACTAGCGGTCAAACCCCCTGATGAGAGCTTTCGCAGGCTCGAAACCGCTGCTTACCCCACCCCCGTCACTGCACGAACTGTGCTGAGTACAGCCTCCCCTATCGCGCGGTCCAGTACGACGGACGTTGCAAACAGGATCGACAGCCCTCGGTGCACTCTCCCGTTCACGGACTAACAATTGGGAAGCTCGCTGCGCTCGCAACCCAATCCTGCCAACTGCTACGATGAACTAAGCGAGCTTTGTGATCATGCCAACATGCCAACTAATGACTGGCGGGTATGCTCCGCAGAAACTTGATAGCAATTCGTGCGTAATAAACTCCGATGTTCTCCTATTGCTTATCTCCCGCTCAGATGCACAGGAAAAAAAGATCCAGACTACTATTCGTGCATCGAAAGTTCTCTCGGAAAGCAATGATAGCACAGACTCCAGCATACAAATGGTACAATCGGAAATAATACACTACATATGAGCGAAACGTAAAACACGGGAAAGGTGAGTCAGTTCTTTCCGTGGGCCATTCTAGCGTGACTCAGTTGCGAGTCCCGGCGAGAGTACGGTTTGCCACACTCGCCACAAACGACCGACTCGCCGACATGTGTGCCAATGTGGCGACGAAAACCATCTCTGCGAAGGTACTTGGTACAGACGGTGTTCCCTGTTACCCATTCGCAGAACATCTTGTTTGCAGCAGGTCCCCTCACGTCATGCATGGTTCCCAAGTGGGTGATCAGGTCGTTGAAGGTAGTGCATCCCTGACCACAAACTGGTCCGTTCGCGGATAATAACCAGCGGCATGTGTAATCAGGGCCGGGACCGGGGATTCTGTGTCGCTTGGTCAGTGTGGACGCCAAAAATCTAACAATTGCAAGTACCCGTATCCTATTGTTTGGTCTTGACCAGGCACATAGTTAGAGGGGGACGAATACGTGTCCGCTGGCTGTCGAAGTATGTGTGAACACAGGGATGAGGGTATAAATGACTAACTTACTGGCTGGATCCCCATGTTATATCCTTGATTGGCGGGAACAGCGCCCAGTGACTCTGGATAGTATGGATATTGGGGAAGGCTGAGTGAAAAGAGAGTCAGATATCGGGTCGAAACACCACATTTCGTACTCACAACTGCTCGAAATGAGCCGACGAAACACTCCCGAATGGTGTGTGGTAGTAGGGGTCTTGGTTGTGGGGAGTCATTCAAAAGGTGGAGAAGGAAGAGAAGATGTGGTAGGTCGAAGACACCCAAGAAACCGTCATATATCGTGTTTTTCCGAGCCTGCCAACCAGGCTGCTTGCCTGGATCTGGATCCCATCCAAGGGCCAACTTGAAGCCAACGGGGTAATCTAGGAACGATGCGTCATACCGGAAGTTGCCTCCGGGCCTGTGCTTCTCGAGGTGTTCATAGGGTCCGTTCTTCGGCCATGATTGGGTGGGGGTACCCACATAATCCAGATTGGGGAGCAGCAAACACAAGTAACTCATCTGTGTGGGTGCGTTTGAGACGAAAATGGAGGAACATAGAAACGACGATGGAACATAGCCGACAGAGAGTTCTTTTCGGGGAGGGGGGGAGGAGAATGGGGGTAGGAAACCAATCGATCAAAACGTCTGTCCCTTTTTATCGTGGTTTGAGCGTTTAGCCAATTTCGGCTCCTGATTCAGAGAAAAGATCCCATGCGTTACCGCGCTTGTGCAATGTCATGGATGAGAACAAATCGCCTTACAACATTGCCATCCTCCGAATCCACGCACACGATGTCAGCCGGCGAATGCCTCCAACGACGAGTCCTCGCCAAGAACTACACCCCGAGGTTTCAATGTGGCGTCTTCCTCATTCGGACGGAAACGGTGGAAGGCGGGCACAGATGGCCGCGCTGAGCAGGAATGATAACGGAAGGTTGTTACACTATTTCCTGTCAAGTTCCCATGGTCAACGTGAGTATAATGCACCTGATGATGATACTACATACCGGGACATGCTGAATTCACAATAGACAATTGGATCCCGCGTGCCATACTGATTCATTGGACAACCCCTGCAACTGAAGATTTCACCAGCCTGAGTCAAGTCACGAACATACCTCCCGGCCCGGTGCGATTATCAGCGTGTGTGCTAGCACTTCTGCCACATCAAAAGTACAACAGGACTTGCCTTTCCTAGGCCGCGAGCGCTTCTAGATCTCTAGGGATCCCTCGATTCAATTGTTCGAGTATCCCCAAGACGAATTGTAGCGCGATATAATCATCGGAGTCAACTGGTTACTATTTGCCGGCGGCATTTCATTATTCGCTGGGATGCCGTTGGTGTTACCCGAACCTCGCAACCCATCGCCAGATTTACAGATTGTGTCCATGATTCGTCAAGCTCAGGGCGCATAGGTGGCTTGAAGCTCGTAAGGAGGATATATCTCCTTCACCTCCACCAAGTACGATCCACGTGGCTGTCTTGAGGGGTTTGCAAAATCAAAGTTCATGAAGATACAATGTGTAAACTATAAAACAACGTTCGAAAACAGATATGTGGCAACAAGTAATAGTAATACGCCCCCTCTGGATCACAACACTCATCAAGGACAACAACAGTTCCCAACCCAACACACACAGCTAGTAGCAATGCATCCAATCCGCCAAAACCGAAATCCATGCTTCCCGCTCATCCACGCAGTCACTCCTCGTCCTCCCCGATCATATGTACCGTACCCTCCTCTCTTGGAACGGGTGCATACCATTTCGAGGCGTCTCTCGGGCTCGTTAATTCGATCGCCCTGTCCGCAGGGGCAGAGAAGACTACATCGTGCACGTCATGCGACGAGACTGCGTTTCTTCCAGAAGTCATGAACAAATTGAGGAGGAACAATACGTAGAGATACATCAAAAACGCGAGACTTGGGTGGTGTCACGGTGGCGTTAGTAGACTAGGGAGAGGACCAGGAAAGAAAGCGCACCTGTACATCCCCAAAACATATGTGACATGGTCCATACCCGAGTCGTGCGCGGCGTGTAGCGCTTCGTCGGTGGCAGACATGAATAAGAATCTGAAAGAATAAGAAATAGGGTCTCAGGACTGAATCTCAATGATGTCGCAGGAGCCTCACCCCGAGGCTACGAGCAACTGGACCAAGTCATGAGAAAGTAGTCTTCAGAGACGAACGGATCACCTACAAATGGAGGCAAGTGGCGGAATGCTCTTGTTGCCTTTGCTTTTGATCTCGAGTCGCCATGTGCGACGAGTCCAGAAGAAAGTGTGTGCTCGCTTTCGTCGTCGTCAAATGAGCCTGACGATGATCCGGCAGGTATGATACAGATTTCGATGATACGAGCAAGGCCTGCAAGCATGAGGGTGTATCCAAACATTGCATGTACCTTTTCCAACACGTTGAAAAGTGGAAAGGAATACCAGCGAAGCGGATGGCTTACTTTAGTGGAGAACATAAGTACTTGGGCGTGTTCTGACATGGCCCATCCAGTGAGTATGATACTAATATGGGAATGGCGTCGTCATCACGTCCACAAAATAAATTCTGATCACACACATTAAACCCGGGACGACATTTCTCTAGAAGATATATTCAGCCGAAGCATAGACGTCAAACCACGAGGGTTACATGCCTGGTTGTTACGGGCGAGATAGATGCCCAGTGCGCCGCCTGCCCACCAGACTATTCCCAAGACACTTGCGTAGCAGATGGAATGAGAAGCAAGTATAAAACAAGTAGAGGATTACATACGTGTGTTGCATATCTTTGGCCGACCACTCGCCACCGTGATGCTCTGTGAATGTATTCACAACACCCTGGAAGATGAAGAAAAAAAAACATAAGAACGAAATGTTGGAGACAGACAAGCGGAAACAAACCCATAGCATGATCACCCACGAATCCCACCATTCTGGGCTCCTTCCGCTGTGACGTACCCAACTTTCACCGGCGATTAGTAACAACGCCATGATGATTCCATATCCAATGAAAGCGCTTCCCTGAGTGATAGTGAACATCTGTTTCCAAACCCAGCAGACATTCAAGGGATCTCACCATAATATAGTGGGCCGCACACTGTCCCGCTCCAACCTCACCACACCAGCCCCTCAGTACGATGACACCGAACAATCCTTGTACCCATCCTAGTATTGGCCACAAACGTCCGAGAATACCATGTACACGGACTGCGTACGGTCTCAGAGTCTTTTCATGAATATGCAACTTAAGATATATGCCGAGGAAGAGCTGTGCGAGGATGGGAACCAAGATCCAAGATCCCAACGAGCCGTGGAAAGAATGAGGGAATCGCCTGCCTCCATGTGCGTGACCAAGTATGATACCGCCGAATGTTAACACGAAAGCAAGGCCCTGTTAAGTGGGCATTTGTGAAATGATGATATCTGGAAAGTAGAAATGACCAAACCTGGACAGGGACGTGCCAGCGGCTACGTGCGAGTCCAAAGACCATACCAATCGGAAACATTATGCCCCAAACGATAGCCTGGAGTCCCATATGCATGAAAAGGATGGCATCTATCGGGGCATGTAATTCCTCCTCGGTCAAATCCGCGTCATGGTGTGTGTGCGCATATGAAGGCAGAGCCCGCGCTGCGATGAAGAGAAGCCAGATTGCCAGATAGCTCTTGGCGGCCATCGCGGGCGACGGGGAGGAAAAGACTGAGCACCTGGGTCCTGGGACGAAAGCGAACAAACGTCGAAAGGATGAAACATAGAGAGTGTCAGCAGTGCGGATGGTGACACAGACTTGATGAGTCAGCGCCGCAACGCCAGGGGTTAATTACCATATATAACATAATCCCTGTAGCGAGGGTGCCTTGGATGAAAAAAACTTTCGTCTTGCCAGTGACCTGAAGGGACGGTGGTAGCCACGGATGGAAAGCCCTGAAAAATATGGTTGAAATTTTAAAGGAAAGCGGCGTGCAGCTCAGATATCAACAATAGGGACGGGTACTAACACATTCGCTACACAACAGAACAAGAAACGAAATAAAGGTGGTTCCGAAGTGATAGCTACCCCCAGTGGTTGAGGGTATATCCAAGTCCAATTATCCATCGCGAGGCTCTCTGGGGTTCTTGGGAGTGGAGTAGAGAAATCGACATCATACTATCCGACTCGGATGACAGGGATCCGTCAGAATTGCAAATTGCACATGACGCGACAACGATGAGCAAGTTGCGCGCAACCAAGGACGCTATTGACTACTGATGTCAACAATCTGCAGGTAAGTTATGTGTATTAACCTCGACGACGACCAAAGTATACTGAGCTTTTTCGATTCCGGTCGCTTGAGCAATAGAGCGGGCCAACGAAAAGATGGACAAGACCGTGCTTGATGAGAATAAGTCCAAATCATTCTGGCTGTCGTCGGGGAAGCTTGGTTCTCCAGAGTAACCGAAAAGAGAGCAGCACGAGGATCGCATCCCCGACAAGATAGATCAGCTGGAAGAGATATACATTTGTGGAGATAAGGATGGTACCTCGGTGCTCAATGCAGACACTCAGACTGAGATTGTTCAGGCGGAGCGGCTTTGGTGAATAGAGCACGCTCATGCGAGCTGTTATAGAAGGACACGAAATGCAAAATATACGGACCACACATTACTTGTAAACAAATATCCACTGATCTGACTAGATATCAAAAGGTGACTTGTAGCTTTCTACGTGGAGAGTCAGCAGGGGTTACCCTTGAACAGACACAAGACTTGCCACTCCTCGGGAAAACCATAGTGGTCACAACACCAGAGGGTATTGCGAAAGCCAATGCAAATACTACCCAGACATCTTCCCACCAAATTCTCCTTATCTTCACTCTGACTGCTAACCGGAGACTCAATACAATGGCCACGGCCCAAAAGGCGCAGTACACGTTTGGAGTGATGGTCTCGATTAGTGGATCTCGAGGTAAGAGAAATTAACCTACAAAAAGAGTGACGAAAGGTGATGAAATTGAATGACATGACTGCCATGTGGGGAATTGGTTCCGGGTCGTTCAAGTTCCCTTCGTATGAGCTCCCATTGGCAAGGAAAGCAGTCCGCAGGAAGAGCGCGGGGGTATTGTAGAGAACAATGTCATACAAAAGCTTGTTACCGAGCCAGTACGTTGGATCAGCCTGCCCAAGAGAAAACCGAAGTGTCACTTTGTTTGCGGGAATAACCTTGGAATCAAGTGTGAGATGGGTAGGAGTGACGTCGTCGTTGCGATTTTCGGGGCGTGCAATGCCGATGGAGGAGACGACAAGTTCTTCGGGGTTTGGACAATGGTTTAGGAGCACCAATACGACATTGTCGATACCATCGGGGGTTCAGCCTCAGGTATCCGCGAATGAGCGCTGGGTGCCGTGTGTTTCAACGAGTCAAATCGAGATATGATACAATATGGCATTACGGATATACATCGCGCGATAGCTGTGGAGGACCGATAGCGAACAAACACAAACACAAGGACGAAATAGCGATGAATCATTTTTTCCCACCTTCAACACTGGAAGGTTCATTCCTGTAGCATGAGTGGTTGTCAATCTCTGTCCAAAAAGAGTCAAACTTGAATGACAGAAAGCATCGACGCACTCTTCGTGGGTACCGACAGCCAGGTGTCCCCCAGCCGGCGTTACTCTGCTTCTACTTCCCTCGATCGGGTCCAACTCAGTGTCGTTTGTGGACGGATCAGTCCGCCAGAACGAGTGGTTTCTCAACTCCGCTAGTTGCCGGTCTACTTCGTGACTGACGTCACGCCTCGTATAAGGTCTCATCCGATACTCTCGAAGGTTCAGTACAAGCCGTTGTCCAACGACGGATAATAAAGGGAACAGGAATCTGTGTGCAGGATTGAGTCAACGGTGGGATTGACCAGGAAAATCTGGTAGCTCACGCTAGCTGGAGAAGACTTCGGGGATCCTGTTTAATACCTAGATCAGAGAGCTCTTTGAGAATTGCATGTATGCTGCCTTACCTCCGGAAACATGAGCCTGCCAAATTCCTCTCGTATCAGCAGACGGTCGAAATTTCAAAGAAAAGAGCTCACCAGCTGAAGACGCCAGTCGCGTCATTGAGTATGCATACCTGCCCGAAGATGGGAATGGAACTCCAGCAACGGGAAGAAATCTGGGCGACTTACAATGTAAAATAGAATGCCTGATTGAGAGTCAGTCTACGTTGTAGTGGTGGTAAGGAGATTGTTCTCACCATCTCTACTCAGAATACGCAGTAGTGGTGAATGCCGGAGTTCTGGAGTTTCCTTGTGGAGACGGTAAAGACTATGAACCAGGAGAGCGAACACAAACGTGTCCTGTAACAATCTGGAATATCAATCAGACCAAAATATGCTGATCCCGATTATGATCGACTCACGCTATGAGAAATGATGGCCACTGCAAAGCAAGCAAGATGGCTTTAGTCTCAGCTCACCAACTGTATGAGATAGGTTCAAACTCACACCCGCTTCTGCATCACGTGTGCAACGATCGTGAATAACATCAGACTGACTGATATATTGGCTTACTGGATGAAAACACCACGCAGACTCCGGTTTCCTCCAGGAAAACGAAAAGAGAAGCTGACACGGTAACGTTAGGTCTATCCATAGAACGCACGGTCATGCCACGCACCAAGGTCGACGCTCGTCATGCTATAAACGCTTAGTGAAAGGATCGCCAATATGTAAACAACGTAGAGAGAAATCAAGAAAATAGCAACAGAGCGCTTGCATCCACAGATGGCCCAGACACGCAGCAGAACAAGTACTGTACTCGAACATCACAATGAGACAATCCGATACATAGGCCATGAACTTACTATGCATCAATTGTGGCGAGAGAACCGCGAAAAAGACCTCGAAGAACAGAAGCACCGAACAAAACTGGTAGATGGTCAGCGATTGGCTTGGAGATACTGGAAGTGGAGAGAGAACCTTAGTTGACCCGTGACTCAAAATGCCCAATTCATGGAGTCCGAGGAATGATTGTCCAATCAGGTTTCCGTAGCGGTGGAGTAGAAAGACTGCATTTATTGGACTCCATGGGGCGTTCCAGACATGCTCTACCTTTTGGCTCGTCTCAGACCGTGTTCTAAGAGAGGAGAAAGAAGTGCTTACTTCGCTGGAGAGTGTCAAGAGATAATCGTAAATGAGAAAGGAGCAGCCTGAAATCACAAACAACCTGTCCTCATGATCGACCTGGGGGAGAACTGCGGTAGTGTGACACTTACTGTTGGGACCGCAACTCGCTCAAGAATTGCGCCGGAACCGACATCTTGAACGGCGAAGGCGAGGCTAATCTAGGGTGGCGAGCATCAACGCAAGTTCCGCGCTCTATATACTGTAGCTCGTTACGGAGCAAGGAACCTACAATTTGTCCTTCACTTCCATCTATCGACCATGCCTGTGAAAACTTGACTGGGGATGCCGCCTTTTGGTTAAATTATTTGGTCATCTCCTGCCAACCTCCTGCATGTGAGTATCTCAGGGTGATTGCAAGAACGGATATCGCACGGCATACTAGTGACATAGTTGGAACTTGATGGACACTGTAGTCAGTAGTTTCACCTCAACTGAACTCAAAGTTTAAATCAGCAAAATGTCAACAGTGGAGTCCTCAGGGTGGGCAGGACTGGGGGCGTTTGAGTGAGGACGTCCGAGGTATTGATAGTGGGAGAGTATGTCGTGTGGGGAGCCTACAGTATTGAAAACAATATGGCCGACTGGGAAAGCATGAGGATTTGGGCGAAAGCCCAAAGGGCTTTCCAGCCCGAAACACTGCTCTAATAGGCTCTAACGTTGATATCGATGGGGTTTGGACGAGCTGCGATTAGCACTTTTCCTGATGTGACTCTGTGGATCAAGTTGGCGAGAAATCTCGCAAGCTTGCGTGTTGCGTGTGATTTTTTCGTCACCCCGACCCCCTAGCTGTTTGCCACTTCCTTTCTCCACTCACCTCCACTCACCCGTTCCCAGCCCAAAACACAAACATTACGAGTTTCCCCACCCACTCGCACTACGCCACTCGAAGACACTCACGGTTCCCATCAAATTTTACAACATCGCTGCTCTCGAGGCAACGACAGCTCGCTTACAGTTTTGAGCCCGCTGATGGTCGTGTCTGACCCTCAGGTTGCCCAAAGACCCTTATCAGGAATGCCGGAAGCCCAGGTCCTCTCGCACCCAACCCAGCCCTCACCGCACTCACTCATACACCTTGAGTCTATTTCTCGGACCTTGTTACAGTTCGTTCATCAAGAACCCTAGGACGTCTCGGTATTACCCTCATCGTTTCTGCGATCGAGGCACACTCTTGGGCAGAGTTCGGAGAGAGCGTGTCTTTTGTGTGTGCCGATCCGCGACGAAGCCAGCACTAATATCACTGCATGGTTCGACGTTGTCGTCAAGTTTATCCAAGATGCGTTCGACGCTGGCGAGAAGCACAAAGTACTCGCGAGTGTCATGATATACGTGTATCGTCTTCGTCGGATATATTGAAGACATGTCAACTGGTTCACTGCTACCAAGGCGTGTCCCAGCCTCCTACACCACCCGCTCAGCCCACTGTCACCTGCCTCTCTTTGTGCATCAAGCACCAACTTGAACCTTTGTCTGCTCACCCTCATCGCCATTGTATCTCGACGTCTTTCCACCCCGCCCGCTCCATCCGTGCGCTTGAACCAGATACCCAACACCTGTCTCATAGGTGTGGATGTGTTCTTCAAATTGTTGTTACTTTTGAATACTCCAGTGTATTAGGTAGTTGCAATTGAATCCGATTTTCTCCGTCAACATCTTCGAGTCGCGATGTCGTCATCGACCACTCCGCCTTCCTCGCTACGGCCACCAGGTCCCTTGACGGTCGTAAACAGGCTCCAAAAACCTTAGCAGAGGCACGGGCATCGCCCGAGGTAGCTCAGTGGGAGAGTGCCATGCAAGAGGAGCTTGCCTCGCTCAATGAAAAAGGTACAACTGGTGTCCTCACCCCCCTTCCTGGAAGGAAAGCTGTTGGGTCTAAATGGGTATTTAGTACCTACAAATACGGCGAAGTTCTTCGCTACAAATCCTGACTCGTCGCTCAGGGATTCTCACAAGTTGAGGGCCTCGACTACAATGAAACCTTCGCGCCCATTGCCAAGTATGATATATGATACCGCAAGAATTCTATTTGCCATGGTTCAAAGTCACAGTACAATAGTAGTTCAGGTTCCATTGATAGTTGCTGGACATTGCCTGTGGATTGGAATACAGTACGTGCTTCATCTCGGTCTTCGTCTTCGCTTCACCTTCAAAGCACTTGACCGCAGTACATTCATTTACCATCTCGGGCACTCCCTACCTGATCATCCACGGTGGCCTCACCCCGTGCGTTGGATGTGCAGCCTGGACTGAATGTGAAGCAGGAAGTGTTGGTTTACTATCCGCAGCGGCCCACGACGCGGCAAGGAGCTCTACGATGGATCACTCCAGAGTAACATTGCCAGGAGATTGATTCGATCAATGGGTGGGTTTATGACACTGCGTTCTTGAATCGAGATGGGTAGGAGTGACTTCGTTGTCGTCGCGAGTTTTGGAGTGTGCAATGCCGGTAGGGGACGACAAGTTTTTCGAGGAGGACCAATACGATATCGTCGATACCATCGGGGGTTCAACCTCAGGTGTCGGCGAATAGAGCGCCGGGCGTGTGTTTCTATGAGTCAAGTCGGGATATGATACGATATGAACATTACAGATATACATTGCGCGATAGCTGTGGAGGACCGATAGCGAAAAAACACAAACACAAGAACGAAATGGCGATGAATCATATTTGCCCACCTTCAACACCGAAAGGTCCATTCCTGTAGCACAAGTGGTCAATCTCTGTCCAAAAAGAGTCAAACTTGAATGACAGAAAGCATCGACGCACTCTTCGTGGGTACCGACAGCCAGGTGTCCCCCAGCCGGCGTTACTCTGCTTCTACTTCCCTCGATCGGGTCCAACTCAGTGTCGTTTGTGGACGGATCAGTCCGCCAGAACGAGCGGTTTCTCAACTCCGCTAGTTGCCGGTCTACTTCGTGACTGACGTCACGCCTCGTATAAGGTCTCATCCGATACTCTCGAAGATTCAGTACAAGCCGTTGTCCAACGACGGACAATAAAGGGAATGGGATTCTGTGTCCAGGATTGAGTCAACGGTGGATTTGGCCAAGAAAATCTGGTAGCTCACGTTAGCTCGAGAAGACTTCGGGGATCCTGTTTAATGCCTAGATCAGAGAGCTCTTGGAGAACTGCATGTATGTTCCCTTACCTCCGGAAACATGAGCCTGCCAAATTCCTCTCGTATCAGTTGACAATCGAAATTTCGAGAGAAAGGAGCTCACCAGCAGAAGATTCCAGTCGCGTCATTGAGCATGCATATCTGCCCGAAGATGGGAATGGACCTCCGGATGAAATCTGGGCGACTTACAATGTAAAATAGAGTGCCTGATTGAGAGTGAGTCTACGCTGTAGTGGTGGGAAGGAAATTGTTCTCGCCATCTCTAATCAGAATATGCATTAGGGGTGAATGGCGGAGTTGTGGAGAGTCCTTGTGGAGATGGTAAAGACTATAGACCATCAGAGCGAACACAAACGTGTCCTGCACCATTCTAGAATATCAAATATCAGTCAGACCAAAGTATGCTGATTCCGATTATGATCGACTCGCGCTACGAAGAACATTGGCCACTGCAAAGCAATCTTTTAGTCTCAGCTCACCAACTAAATGAGATAGGTGCGATCTTACAGCTGATTCTGCATAACGCGTGCAACGATCGTGAACAACATCAGAACAGACCGATGATTTGGCTTACTTGATCCATACACCACGCATACTCCAGTTTCCTCCAGGTACATAAAGACATTGGCTGACATGGTGATGTTAGGTCTATCTCCATAGAGAACACGATCATGCCACGCACCAAGGTCAACGCCCGTCAGGCTTGAAAGGCTTAGTGAAAGGATCGCCACCATGTAGACAACGTAGAGAGAAATTAAGGAAATAGCGACAGGGCGTTTGCATCCACAGATGGCCCAGACACGCAGCAGGACAAGTACTGTACTCGAACATCACAAAGAGACAATCCGATACACAGGCCATGAACTTACTATGTATCAACTGTGGCGAAAGAGGCGTGAAAAGGGTCTGGAAGTACAGAAACGCCGAACAAAACTGTTGGACGTTAGTGATTGACCTGGAGATACTGGAACAGGAAAGAGAACCTTAGTTGACCCGTGACTCAAAACGCCCAAGTCAGCGAGTACCATGAATGATTGTCCAATCAAGTTTCCATAGCGATGGAGTAGAAACATTGCATTTATTGGACTCCATCCGACGTTCCAGATATGCTCTACCTTTTGGATCGTCTCAGACCGTGCTCCAAGGGAGGAGAAAGAAGTGCTCACTTCGCTAGAGAGTGTCAAAACATAGTCGTAAATCAGAAAGGAGCAGCCTGAAACCGCAAGCAACCTGTCCTCATGATCAACCCGGGGGAAAACTGCGGCAGCGTGACACTTACTGTCGGGTCCCCAACTCGCCCAAGAATTGCGCCGGAACCGACATCTTGAACGGCGAAGGCGAGGTTAATCCACGTCCGGTGGGTGGCAAGGATCAACGCAAGTTTCGCGCGCTATATACTATAAATCATTACGGAGCAAGGCACCTACAACTTTTTATCCTTCATTTCCATTTATCGTGCCTGTGGAAACTCGACTCAGATGCCGCCCCAATGCCGCCTTTTTGGTTAAATTATATGGTCACTGCATCTCCTGCCAATCTCTTGCATGTAGGTATCTCAGGGTAGAGTCGCTTCCCTTGTGATTGCGAGAACAGTGGACATGCGTGAATTTGAAGTCAGTCAGGAGTTTCACCTCAACTGAGCTCAATGTTCAAATCGGCAAAATGTTATGATTGTCAACAGTGGCGTCCTCAGCCGGGCAGCCCACTACAGTTGATTCCGAAAACGATGGCCCGACTTGGAAAGTTGTGCTTCAAAATTCACATTGGTGGGCGAACGACTCCCTCGTTTCTTAACGAGGGAGTCTTCGAATTTGCACGCGTGAATCTTATAAATAGGATCTACTTTGCCCGCCGTCAATACGCTGCCAATGCACAAACCTAGGAGGCTAAAACAGTGGTTGGGTTGTTGCCAAGTGGGGAAAGGAAGTGGTGGTATTACCAACATGCCAAAAAAAACCAAAAAGAAAACAGCCCTCTAGGTCAATCAAGATTAAATATATAATATGTAGTAAGCTCGATCTAGTCCTCCCAGAATCTCTCCCACACACCCATCTTTGTCACACCGTCCCACTCATTACGCCGAAATATACCCTGCCCCTGTATAATTCGTAACTCCCTACCCTTCATTCTCCTAGTTTTCCTTTCCGGCTCGCGCGCGTCTAGCTCGTCATCCGTGGAAGGGAGAGATAATTTCGATGCAGATTCGTCCGTGAGTGTCAGGATGGCGTGAGTTTTGGAGAGAGCATGAGACGCAGCGTGTTCGAGAGGCGAGGCTTGTTTTAGAAGATCGAAAGGCGGCGCAGAAAGAAGGTTAGGTGGGGTATTAAAGTGACCAAGGAGAAGGGCTGAGAATAGATCTCCCACGCCAGTGAAGTAACCAGGTGTACACTCCACACAAGCGGCGTAGACAGTGGACAAAGACCCTCCCTCAAGGTCGCGGTTACCATTAACGGAGGATGCTATGCATAGGAGGTACGATGGCTGTCCATCAGTCTCTCCATTGCTGGGTTTCGTGGGGAGAAGGTAGGGTGGGAAAGAGGTAGAGATTTTTTTCAAGGGGATGGAAGAGATGACTACGTTAGGAACTTGGTATGTCGTGTGTAATTTTCTGAGAGCAGCTCGAAGCGAAATCTGGTCAGTGAGCGTCTCGTTGGTGAGTACTCTGACGGACCGGTCAACATAGATGGATTGGGAAAGACTTTAGCTAAAGGCACGTACTCGACCTCAAACCAGTTCGGAGTGATGATGGTCGCCAATGGGAGCACCTGACGGTATACTGATATACAGTTTTCTGCCACATAAAGTTGTCCGGAGTCACCAAGGACAGCTAAAGTTGAGGGGTCACTTCCGTACGCTACTTGGAGACCATCGAGTTACTCACGGTCCAAGAGGTATATGAGATCTGGGTTGGCCGCTCTGAGCTTCTTGACCAGCTTGTGAACTGATTCAAGCGACTCTGCATTGGGAATATATCCGGTCAGCAGGCGATTTGGCACGAGCACACCGGATTGCTGCATCAAGTCGAAGATACGAGTCAGCTCCTCCGCGCTCGCTCTACTCCCTCCAAAGCGATCATATCCTATAGATGAGACAGATTGGTTGTCTGTTGCACGCGCAAACGCCTAGAATACACTCACCGGAGTGATTTGAAAAGTTGACCGTGTTCACGACCTAAGATATCATGCTAATTAGTAGGGCATCGTAAATGCTGGATCACAGGGCAATATTGATTGGCTTACATCGACATCATATCCCATACATTGAAGGGGGAAAACGGCTGCCTTTCCGCCCACATAACCAAACGCAACATGAGATTGTATGCTTAAGATCCGATGACTTGCAGCAGCTGGATGAGCAAAGCTTAGTTAAATGCGATATACAAACACACCTTGGGGCAACTGTTGATATATGTGTTCCATTTTGTTCGTGCTCAGCACGGTGTTGCATGATGGTCATTGTAAAAGCAAGATCATGTTACCTGGAGTTGCCGGCGCCTTAATATTACCGATTAGGAAATTGAAGTGTCAGCTCTCCACGCTGCTCCCCCTGCCATTTGTTGGAGTGGCCAATACAAGGAAACTTCAGGAAGGAGCCTGCTGTGTCGAGGACGTGCAGCCAAGTCATGTCAGACGGTACAAGGTCAGTAACTCATTTACTAACCATCATCTGCAACCAAAGCTCAACGTCGACATCAACATTGTCACAGGCTCCGTGAAACGTGGGCTGATGCACTCGGAGCTGCAGAGAACAACTTTCGCCAGTTGCTCACTTCATACAACTCCGGCGATTGGAAACATGTACCTCTTGCCTCAGATGCCCCGACACCGCCCAAGGGAAAGTCCAAGGTATCCGCCAACCCCGAGCTGACAGATGTTGTCGTACACCGCAAGACAACAAAATCTGGCGAGAACGTGTACAGAGTGGTTCTTGACCTACCCGCCTTGGATGAATCGACCCGCCTTGACGCTTGGAAAGCAGCCCTCGCGACTCCAGAAGTTAGACAGGAATGGGACCCTTCAGTCGAGGGTGCTCACCTCGTCGAGATGTTTGACCATCGAACACGAATATCGAAGACCCAGTTCACCCTTGGGTGGCCAGCCAAGTATGTTGCCCGTCTGTCTGATATGCCGATTCGGGTTATTAATTGCTACAAACAGTCCGAGGGACGCGGTCACGATTTCTAGGTTACACCAGGATGCTTCGACGATCATTGATGTCACGACTTCCTTGCCCCGTTCTGCGGACGAACCTGCGTATCTCAGACCTTCTCCTCCTTATGTTAGGTCACACGTGGAACGTATGTCCTGCTTTTTATAATCATGGCTGAGGATCTAACACGTAACATAGTATTCGCTTGGTGCATCCAACTCATTCAACCCACATCCTCCTCCTCCTCCTCCTCCTCTCCGTCTGATGCACTGAGAAAGCGCCTTTCGGTCGTTATTCCACGCCTCCGCGTAATGTGCTTTTGGAAACACGACCTTCGGGCTGTATGGAACTTCGGTTCTACGGCCACTGTCTGTCAACAACTTTGCACCATGGCGTTGGGCCTGTACAAGGTTGTCAAACAGCGCGGATCAAAGATTCCGATGCTAGCCGGGTATGGATATGGGGTCGGGGTTGAAAAGGCCAAGTTCCAGCTCGACAGACAGGCTTTGACTGTTGAGTATCTAGTGCACCTCGAAGAAGATACCATCGATGAGAGCGGGAGCAGTATTCAGAATCTTGACGAACTCCGTGAACACCGAAGACTCACTCGATCGATCGAGTTCCTCTTACCCGCTTCCGAAGGCTGGGACGTCCAAGTCACCACCAAAGCGTCTTCGGAGAGAGTCGAAAAGCTTCCTTGGACACCGATAGCCATACGCAGTAAACCTCCCCCTACTGCAGGAAGTTTAGCGAAGCCACTCGAACTGACCATCTTCCGTGTTTCGCACGTCTCGCTCCCTGATCCGCATTCCGTCCTCAAAGTCCGCGTAACCATCGAGCTCTCTGGTCCCTCGAGCGGAATCAGACTCAATGGTCTTCCCCAACCAATCCAAGCGGTCGAAGAGCGCGACCCTGGTTCATTCTCCGCAGTTCAACCACAGCTCCTTCAAGACGCTTCGAGCACGGCAGGCGCGAGTTTCCAGTCATCATCGTCTGTGAGCTCCGTTGGGACTATTGGGTCTGGTGGCCCTCCAATTCGAGCACAGTCATCGAAGGAGGTTCCTGAGAGATCAGCAATTGCAGAGAAATCCATCTTGTCGAGAGTGAAACGGAGTTATATCTACTTCTCTTCATTATTGCAGGAGCCAGAGGCCAAATGGAAACGGAGTGAGTATTATTTGTTACTCGCAATGCCTTGGATTGACATTGGGTTTAGCTACGGAAGCAAGAGGTGTATCAGTGACCCAACTAGACTCAATCGATCCAACACTTGTGGTTTACCGGGCTGAGGCAACTTTTGTCGGACTGGGACTTTGGGATCTATATGGTGCACTTGTCTCCCCCGGGGCGCGTGCGTTCTGGGACAAGCAATACGACGATGCAATTCTTCTAGAAGATGTCACCGAACTCACTGAACTTTGGCACTTCAAAACCAAACCCGCATGGCCTGTTTTGTATGTTTCCCGCTACTTTTCACTCCTACTTGCTCTGTTCTGATTATACTGATGGTTCTCACAGCGGACGAGATACCGTTCTCCTGAAGACAGTCTATAAGTCACCAACGACAATTCATGTATTCTCATTCTCTGCGGACGACCCATACCTCTTCCCCTCGATTCCACCACTGGACCCCTCGTTTATCCGTGCCCAAGTGGATCTGCAGGGCTGGGCTATCGAGGCACTATCGCCGTCTACGACCCAACTCACGTTACTCGAACAATCTGATCCCAAAGGATGGTCGAACAAAGCATCAACGATACCTACACAAATGGTCAGTGCCGTTGCAGGTGTAGGTGATTTCGTGATCAAGTGTGGGGGACCACCTGTTGTGACGAGGTTGGCTGGGGCCAGGGCACTTGAGATGCGCTATGATCACGAGAAAGGGATGTTCAGGGTTGCGTATGAAGGTTCTGAGGGGAGAAAAGGATGCTTAAATGGGGTTAATGGGGCTAACGGAACCATGACGGCGAGTCCGGCTCCCGGCAATGGGGAAGAAGGCGCAACTTCCAACAACTCGACGGAAACTACGCCAACTACGACGACAACGTCGGTACACACCATCGAGTGCGAGATACGATGCGATTTGGACACTTGGGCTTCGTCCTTCGACATCGTGGTTGACCCGCCACCTCAATCCGTGACTGCACTTCGGCGGCACCGCCTCTCTTCACTCGGTGGAGGCCTCTGGCTCACCCTCACCCACGACGCGTTGTTTTCAGCCGATGAACGCTTGCTGGCGATTGTAAAACGCGGCCCTATGAGCTCGGCCAAGGATAAGGGCGTGGTGATGGTCAATGGGGCACGCGTGCCCGTCGATGTGGAAGAACTCCCAGAGACTGAGATCAAGGCCCTCAGCAAGCGGAAACGCGTTAGGCCTGCGCGTATCCCCCTCGATCAACCTCCTGTCGTCGGCGCCATCCGTCGCCGTCGTGCCGAATGGGACGCAGACGCAGCAGTCATGCCCGATACCGCGAGCACGAGCAGCAAGGTAGAATCTTCGACACCAGCGACCCCAGAGCCCCCGGAGCCCAAGTCATTAAGCCCTTCTGCCACATCCTGGTTTTCAGCACCCAAGCTCTCCAGTCCATTGGCTAGCTTTTGGTCGACCGCTGTGGAGCAGGCGACGAGTACGACGCAGAGCGCAGTGGCTGCTATTTCGCCAGCTGTCGTCACTAGCATTGTTGAAGCCGCTGCTCCCTCGGCGTCCAAAGCACCTATGCAGCATGCCGCTGAGGCGCTGTACTGGCTTCGAGAACTTCAGACCCGACCCGAAGAGGGATGGACGCTTGTCAGCGAGAAGGGTTTCTCAGTCAGGCGCAAGCTTTTCCCCGAGATATCCTCTCTCATTGCAGTCCACAAGGGCGAGAAGGTCATCGAGGGCGTCTCAGCCGAAGAGGTCTCATCCGTCGTCACTTCTTACGAATGCCGCAAGACTTGGGACGATAGGTTTGCATCTGCGATCGTCTTGGAACAGTTTGGAGCCAAGTGCCATACGGCATTTGTTACCTCCAAAGGTGGCTTTCCGTTCAGAGACCGAGGCTTCCTCGTTGCATCTCTGACGGCGAGATCAAAGCTCCCGCAACCTGCGGGTCTGGATACAGAAGTTGCTGTCGGAAATGCGGGGAGCGAAAACGAGACATCGCAGGAGACCCGGACAGTCCTATTCTGCGTCTCTGTCTCCTTCCATCCGGACTCCGCTGCGTCGTTCAGTCCCGCAAAGTATAACCCTTACACGTATCCCCTTGGACGAATATTCATCGACGGATGGGTTCTCGAGACGCTCGATCCATACACCAAGGAGAACTATGCGATTCCCTCGACGAGGGTGACAAGAGTCGTCGCGGTCGATCATGCCGGCAGCATTCCGGTGGCTGTCAATTCGATGATGAATGCAGCAATGGCAAGAGCAGTCGGTGCTGTGGAAACATACCTCAAGGGGACGTCGCCACTCCCTTTTGTGAGACTGCCTGCTGCGGGGTTGGTTTTTTCGGAGCAGAAGGCTGCGGGTGTAGCAGTGGAAGCAGCAGTACCGGTTGGGGTTGGGATGGATGGATCATCGGCGACATGGAAACTGAGGAGGAGGGATGAGCAGAGGGCTTTGATTGCGAGTAACTTCAACCCTGCCGAGAGGTCGTACACGAGCTTGATTCTCTTGACGACGACCATGGGAAGCTCAAGCGCCGGCACCCCCAAGGCTGAGGAGGCAACTTCAAGACCGACCAAGACTCCGAATAACACTCCAGATGTACCTCCCTCGAGTCGCGGGGAGCTCACCCCATCCACGTCAACGTCCGGTCGTCGCCGAACCTCCTCTGCATCAGGGCGCTCCCTTTCCAGCGAGGGAATCAAACCTTCGTCGTCTGCATTCACAGTCAAAGGAGAGCTCAGACACTCAACGGACCTCATCGTCGCCGAAGTTGTGGTCGACACGAAACTCTATCCGGAAGGTTATGATGTGACGATCACGTCGACAGTACGTGAAGGGACGAGGTTGATCTCCCTCGACTCGTCTTCTGGTTTGAGCGTCGGCAACACGGAGCAAATCTCGGCGACCGCCACAAATTCGAATATCCTCCCAATCTCATCGAGCGTGTATACAGTTCCGGCATCCCCCCTCCACTCTGCGGGGCTGAACGCAGACAGGCCCCCACGACATCTATTGCGGCTAATATTACCTACAGCCCAGTATCAGGTTTCGAACGTCCAGGACCCACTGACCGGCGAGACCCGTGGCGCATTACCAAAGCCGCAATGGTACACGGATTTACAAGAGAGAGGCTGCTTTGTCAGGGTAGAGATTCGGCCATCTGGTGGTGTCGATCAGAAAGGGACAAATGACAGCGCTAAGAATGGAGGCAATGTTACCGTAAGGGTGGGAGGTACTGTCGTTGGGACTGCAAGTGAGAAGGAGTCTCTGACGGCGCTTGGACGGGACGAGTTGCAGGATGATCGGGTGTCGAGGATGTTGCTGTTGCAAAGGTGAGTGAGAGGCGCTAGGTTCCAGTGCTTTGGTTGCGTTTTGATTTCGGATGTTTAACGTCTCGTTACATTAGGTCATCAGACGATGAAGACGCGTTCCCAGAAGAACTGAAGGTACCACTTGGACGTGCGGATCATATGTTGGACAGTGTTGCGATTCGCCCAGTTATCGAGGTCCAGGAAGATCCTAAATCACAAGAGGAGAACGGCCCACAGCAGGACGATTCTGAGAAAAGTTCAGCTACGGTAAGTAACTCTTATATAAGGCGTTATCGTTCGCATGATAGATCGCGTCATCACAGGACTCGCAAGAAAATGGAACCGCCGCACCAACTCCTCTGGCCGCTGCCACTTCTGGAGGGCTATTGGGATTTTTAAATGCGTATCCCAATCCCTTGACACGTTGGACGACAGTTACGAAAACCCAAGGGCCAGTTCGACCCTCTGTTGTGTCATCTCGTCGGTCGTCCGGTACTATTCCCCAGGTTCCCAGCGTACCCGCTGATGAGGCCAGTTCTACGCTGACTCCCACCACGGCTACCGCTCCATTGACAAACACATACTCGTTATCGATCGTTCTTATCGTAGCCCTTATTGCGTTTTTGATTGGGTCTCTCCTCCGATCCCTCCTTTCACCTGCCGACTTTATCTACGTCGTAACGGACATCAAGGACGCTGAGGAAGTGAGTACCGGATGGCGCGAAATACGTAGGCTGGTAGAGCTGAAGTACATCGTCGGGGGATGGGACTTTCAGATTGCTGTCGTTCGAAGACATGGTTGAATTTTTTTTCCCTTCAAGGGGTATGTTAGTTACATGCAATTTTGTATAACACCAAGAGTATTTTACTATGCATTGTCATAATAGGTTATGCTCATGAGCGTGGAGGCCACCCCCAGCCAGCATGCAGGAGATGACCAAAGAATTTAACCAACTAAAGGCGGCACAGTGGTCCGGGAGCCAAGTTTTCACAGGCCTAGCCGATAGATAGAAGTCAAGGATAAATTGTCGGTGCCTTAATCCGTAACGGAACTATAGTATAAGTATAGCGCTTCGAGCGACTTCACAGACCTTGCGTCGATCCTTGCCTGACGTGGATGTAACCTAGCCTTCACCGTTTAAGATGTCGGTTCCGGCGCAATTCTTGAGCGAGTCGTGGACCCGACAGTGAGTACGGTCACGCTACCGCAGTTTTGCCCCCGGGTTGATCACGAGGATAGCTTGCTTATGATTTCAGGCTGCGCCTGTCTGATTTACGACTATGTCTTGACTTTCTCTAGCGAAGTACGCACCTCTTTCTCCTCTCTTAGAGCACGGTCTGAAACGAGTCAAAAGGTGGATCATATCTGGAACGCCCCACGGAGTCCAATAAATGCAATCTTTCTACTCCACCGCTATGGAAACTTGATTGGACAATCATTCATCGGATTGAATGAATTGGGCTTTTTGAGTCACGGGTCAACTAAGGTTCTCTCTCCCCTTCCAGTGTCTCCATGCCAATCACTGACCATCCACCAGTTTTGTACGGCGTTTCTGTACTTCCAGACCCTTTTCACGACTCTCTCGCCACAGTTGATACATAGTAAGTTCATGGCCTATGTATCGGATTGTCTCTTTTGATGTTCGAGTACAGTACTTGTTCTGCTGCGTGTCTGGGCCATCTATGGATGCAAGCGCTCCGTTGCTGTTTTCTTAATTTTCCTCTACGTTGTCTACATGGTGGTTATCCTTTCACTAGGCCTTTCTAGCCTGACGGGCGTTGACCTTGGTGCGTGGCATGATCGTGCTTTCTATGGAGATACACCTAACCTTGCTGTTTCAGCCTATATTTTTGTTTACCTGGAGGAAACCGGAGTCTGCGTGGTGTTTCCACCTGGTAGTAAGCCAAATCATTGGTCTGTCTGATGTTGTTCACGATCGTTGCACACGTTATGCAGAATCAGGTGTAAGTTCGCACCTATCTCATATAGTTGGTGAGCTGAGACTAAAAGTTTGCCTTGCAGTGGCCAGTATTTCTCGTCGCGTGAGTCGATCATAATCGGAATCAGCATATTTTGGTCCGACTGATATTTGATATTCCAGCATGGTGCAGGAGACGTTTGTGTTCTCCATGGTGGTCCATAGTCTTTACCATATCCACAAGGACTCTCCACAACTCCGCCGTTCACCACTACTGCGTATTCTGATTAGAGATGGTGAGAACAATTTCCTTCCCATACTATGACACAGACCGACTCTCAATCAGGCGCTCTATTTTACACTGTAAGTTGCCCAGGTTTTTTCCAGTTGCTGGATGTCCATTCCCATCTGCGCGGCAGGTATGCATGCTCAATGACGCGACGGGCATTTTCTGCTGGTGAGTTCTTTTCTCCGAAAATTTCGATTGTCAACTGATACGAGAGGGATTTTGCAGGCTCATGTTTCCCAATGTAAGAGAGCATATATGTAGATCTCCAAGAGCTCTCTGATCTAGGCATTAATCAGGATCCCCGAAGTTTCATCTCGATAGGGTGAGCTACCAGATTTTCGTGACCAAATCCACCATTGACTGAATCCTGGACACAGGCTCACATTCCCTTTAGTCTCCATCTTTGGACAACGGCTTGTACTGAACCTTCGAGAGTATGGCATGCGACGCTATACGAGGCGTGACGTCAGTCACGAAGTAGACAGGCAACTAGCGGAGTTGAGAAACCTTTCGTTCTGGCGGACTGATCTGTCGACAAATGACACTGAGTTGGACCCGATCGAGGGAAGTAGAAGCAGAGTAACGCCGGCTGGGGGACCCCAGGCTGTTGGTACAGACGAGGAGTGCGTCGATGCTTTCTTTCATTCAAGTTTGACTCTTTTTGGACAAGAAATTGACGAGCACTCTTGCTACAGGCATGGACCTTCTGGTGTTGAAGGTGGGCAAATATGACTCATCGCTATTTCGTTATTGTCTTTGTCTTTGTTCGCTATCGGTCCTTCACAGCTATCGCAATGTATATCCGTAATGTTTATATCATATTCATATCATATCTCGACTTCAAGTTGACTCATCGAAACACATGCCCGGTGCTCTATTCCCCGACACCTGAGGCTGAACCCTCGATGGTATGGACGATATCGTATTGGTGGTGCTCGGAGGCCATCGTGCAAACCTTGAAAGACTTGTCGTTTCCTCTATCGTTGGGCCACGCCCCGAAAATCGCAACGACCACGTCGCTCCTACTACCTATCTCAAGATCTCACACTTGATTCCGTATATGTCGAACGGATGATTGCGTATCAAGGTACATCAACTGCCAACAGATCTGTAAGTAGCCTTGTTGCCGTCGAAACAAAGTTTTTTCGAACTAACCTCGACTTCGGTTCGAAAATATGGGGGTTCGAATGAGTCCCAGGCTGTAACTATAGGTGGGGCCAAGTTCGCACGTGTGTCATCGACTGTCATCGATTCAACAGTTGACCGTGACTATGGCAGTACTTAACCACGCGGTCAAACTGTAACAGCCCCACAATGACCCACCTGTCACGACTCGGACTTGGTGAGTACCGAAGGAAAGGAACTGTGCAGGTTGGTGCAACTGACGGCCTGGACACTCCGAGTTAGGCTGACGCGACCGATTGGTCTCGTACCAGCGGCCCCGTTGAACCAGCCTGAAGACCCGTATTGCCAGTGGCAACATTGACTCATCATTCTCGGTCTGGGAAGTGTCTGGGATAAGTACTTAAATGTGCTTCAAGTCGGCGGTAGTACTACGTGCAGCTGGCGGATACTGGCGATACCCATTTCACATCCACGTGTGTACCTGCCACACTCCCCAATCAAATACTGATACGTTACGTTTCAGTGCACTTTTGCGAGAAATCTTCTTTTTCTGACAAAAAGGGGAAATTTGGTATCAGGTTCGTTCCTCCATGTTCGTTGTGATTTGACGCGAAATTGTCCCACAGATGAATTTTTTCATCTTACGACAACCCTCCGCAAAGATAACATGTACATAAGGGTCATGGCCTGGGATAATTCTTGGGTTTGCTCCCAGATTAACGTTGCTAGTCTGACGCAGAAATTCTTTCCATGTATCATGTTCACCGGTCAAGTATCCCAATGGCTTCGAATACAACATTACATCCTGATATGTATCAAGCCACTCTTTTCTCCTCCGGTACGCCTCTCTGTGTCTGACGAAGTGACTTCTGTTCGACTGGACTGACTTACATCAAGTGGGCGCACTGTCGTTGCTCGTCTGGGATGCCTTGCTCACTTTTGAGGATGAAGTTCATTACATATGGTCGTGAGTCGCTATAGACTTGAGGTAGGAGATATCAGCCGAATCGGACAACTCTTGCCTCCTAGGAAACCACATCGGATGTGGATCAAATGGATATACCTTTTCTCCAGATGGTTTGGATTGGTGAACCAAATGTATAGCTCATCGCAAAGTCAGAGGGTATGCTGCTCACGTCAATCTTAACTTCAGCAGCATTCAACTCTGGAAGTCTATCCTTGCCATGTACGGCCCCGCGCCCTCCCGTGTGTGCCTTGCCTACTTTGCCGTGGAAGCGGCTACTTTTCAGCTCTTGCTCCTATGTCTTGACATAGTTTTATTCATGCGAAGTAGGTCTGGTCACTTGTTTGTATCAATGATTCGACACGTTGAGTGTTCCATACCTTAGTCTGGGCACTCTATCGGAGAGATTGCCGATGTACATTCGCTGCATTCTTGGCCATATTCCTGGAGATCGTCATGTCGATCGTGAGCCAGGCCACAGCGATTCCAAAAATGTCCTTTGATGGCGCCTGTGAACAAATCAACGGAGTACGAACGGCTCTCTGCTTCGTGGTTGGCCTGATGGTTTCGCAAAGCGTTTTATTATGCTTGACGTATCGCGGCAAATTCCTCTTTCAGGCTTCTTCGGGACGAAGTAAACTCATTTTCATCATTATTCGGGATGGGGTGTTTGTGTTTGGCGCCGTGACAGGTACCTATGTTTCACGAATGCATTCGGATGAAGATTGATATCTGTGCTCTTTTCTCAGGCCTGCTGATCATGGGTACCTTTTACACGCTGATCGACCAATCCAAGATGAACGTTTTCTACCCGTGAGTGCCCTGGGTATCGATTCACTCTTATGTTATCATCTCCCCTACAGATGGCTGTCGGTGATACCGTCTATTGCTGTATGTCTCTGACTTACTACTCCCGTCGGGTTGGCGAAATCTTAATCGACAGACAGACTTCGCGAATGATCTTGAATCTGCAAACGGCGGACGAACCAGAGCAAACAGGACTGGAACTGACGATGGAACTGACGACACATTTCGATGCAGTTTCAGCGCTTGGGCCTGAAAGGACCACCGCAAGGACAGACGTAGGACTTCCTCCTATCCCACAACCCGAGGATGCAGGATCATAGGATAATATTTTTGTTCCCCAAGTACAATATTTGCAGATACATACTAGTCATGCATCATCATCACTGTCACCATTAATCACCATCACCTATCCCTATGTAGCACTTCGAGAATTCAGATCGATAGTTCCCCCCCCCCGGACCATCCGAAGATGCCTACACCATCTCATCTGATCAAGTATCCGATCATACGCTATTCATCGACGATGGATCGCTGCTGTGCGACTTTGACAGCACACCAACCTCTATTGCAATTTCTCCTGGCCCCGCTACTCTAAAATCACTGAGTGCGACACTAACTGGGTTCTGCAGGGACGTCCGTTGGAATTGCCGCATGTTAAGCCTGAATGGAAGCGTTAGTCTTGCCAGGAGCCTGAGATCAGAACAGTGGGCCCGTACGACATGAGGGCACAATTGGCGTAGACTAGAAAGAAAAACAAGAGTCAATAAAGCACGCAAAAGAATAGAAATACATGAACCGGCTCACTTTTCATGAGAACGAGCGCGAAAGCTAGAAAGAGGTTTGTGTTGGGAGATGCCATCATCTAGAGTCGAATGTCAACACCCCACCCAAAACATCTTACCAAAACTCACAGTGATGAGGGTGAGGACGTCGATCATACTGTAGACATCGTATTGGTCAATGTCAGAGTCTCAAGAACACCAAAAACGACCGACGCTGTGGATCCACCGTTTGCTACCGTGTACGCCAATAGGCGGTTGATCAGGCGATCCGTTCTAGAGCGACCTCATTGCAGGTAGTATCGCCGACGAGGGTCGCTTTCACTTACCGACGTAATCCAGAACGTCCCTCGTGCAGATAGCGAGCGAGGATGTACGCTGACAGCGTATCACAGATCGCTCCCATTATTGTTGAGGCAACCAAGATACCCTGTCACTTCAGCTCTCGACACGATCGAACATCAGGCTCAAGAGATCCAACTCACGTATACGTGCTCCTTGAAAATCTGCCAGGAGTCAGAGTAGATTGCTCTAAAACACGACGTTAGTGCGTAAAACGGAATCGGGGTTTACACCATACCCGAGGATCAGTGCAGAAGTGGAGAGTGCTGGAATCGAGTGAGTTGAGTATCATGACGCGAGAAGACATCAAGATACCGAAGCGCGCGAGATTCAGGAACGTCTGGCGAAGAATCAAGTCAATGTTGGGGCTAAAGCGAAGCTCAAGCTCACCAGAATGGATCCTGCCCACAGACTCTGTGTGACTGGCGAATAATGAACATCATTGTGTCCTTATCGGCGAATTGGCACTCACAACGCCAGATGCGTAATGTGAAGAACCTAAGTGAAGGTTTCAGACGTGATGATCGCACCCGACCTCAGGGTACATACAGGTTAACGATCAGTCCAGTAACAAACTGGTCTCGAGAGTCAGCGAAGGCACTGCGTCAGAAAACTTGAAAGCCTACACCGATGCCGAATCCTGCCTGCAACCCGCTACGTGAGTCAATTCCTTTGAACGTACAGGTCGGATATGCTCACTAGGAGATCCCTGTAATACCTCAACAAGATTTCCAGTGAATTCAAGAAGCTCGGCTCACCAACTGATTGTATTTAGGACCGCAACGTTTCCAAAATTATCTATGAAGTAGTGGTTGATGAAGGTCATGTTCAAACCCGAATGGATGGTCTCCAAGAACCTGAAAAGTTGGAAATAAATGGCGATCCATCTTCTAGCTACGCGGTCTGTTATACCATAACACGAATACCTATAATTGAATGCTTAGCGTGCGATTCCGACCAGAGCAATCGTAAGTACCATGCACTTGAGGGTTATGTGATCCTCTGGATAAGTTTGGAAATAGAAAACCGTCTGAATACAAGTGATCCCATATAACCTAAGAGATGTCTAGCAAATGATTCGACGCTGAAGACAGAGTGATATGTACTCACAAAAGCGCTATGAAGGACCCCATCAGCGGGGCCTGCATGAGTTCTCGGGCCACATATACGGGAGAAGGACTCGAAGGATCCATTGTACTACGAACAGTGGGCCTAATCTTTGACGAGCCTGCAGCCTGAGGACAAGTGGGGTCGGACAGGCGTTGGACGCATGCTCAGATTTATAGAGGACTTTGACCAGCGCCACGCTTGAGATTGGCGGATCTCATCCTTTCTTCCTCGGCGATTTCATAGTCGGGGGGGATCAGCCTGCGTGTGTTCGTGGAATTCCTCCAAGAACCCGGTCATGTTCCTCAGGCACATACTACTACTTTAATTGAGGCTTGTTTCTGGGCTGCGGCCATGATGGGCATCCGAGAGGCTGTCTGAGGCCGCTACTCGTCGTCTTTGAGGCTCTAATTTCCCAAACCCAGTGACTCAATAAGTCAGAAGACAGTCGTTCCGCTCTATTGCCAAGAAGCCGGAGGTAAAACAAGTTACATTGGATCGGCCAGATGATGCCTCCGTGGTTCTCAGTGGCTGTGTTGCTTTCTTGATCACCGGACGTGTTGACCGCAAACTCCTTGCCCTTTTCCCTTTCTCACCGTCGATAGCCTATGTCCCTCCAAATCGTCCCAGCCACTGATGCAGATGTGCTGCCAAGTAGTACACCCTCCCTTATGCCATTCCATATATCCCACGACGGGCCAGCCCCCGTTTCTCGGTACTTCCGCCCCAAACCAGCACCTTCCTCATCTTCGACCCTTTTAACGCGTTCTTCCAGCTTTGCTACCTTGGTGGCAAGTTCGATGACGAACTCACAACTGACTGAGATAGACAACGGTCTGAATGACGCGGCTATCGCGCCCACACGCGAGGGCTTAGCGATGGATGTGGTCTCTGAAACACAACCAATCTCGACTCCCATACCACGTGAAAACTCATCCGTGTCAACTCTCGCAACGCTCCCGTCAAATAATGTCGAACGTTTCGTGGCTGCCTTTCGAGGGCGGCAAATGTACGGACAGGCAGTAGGAATCCCAGAGGGTTACGGTGGACTTGTCTTACGAACCCCAGCTGGGGCAAAAGGAAAAGAAGACACAAAGTCGTGTTCCAGGACCTCATTGCCGAAAGCTAAACCAAAATCAAAGACGCGTGTAACGACGCGTCGATCAAAACGCGTTGCAGAAGATGACGCGATGGACGAAGTTGAGCGAGACGAGAGCGATTGCGCGGGCTCCCCCGATGATCCATTGCTTCCGACGAAGAACCTAATACCAACATCCACGTTTTCTTCGTTCACTCTTTGGACCCCCGACATTCCCCTGGACGAGGGGAAAGATGAGTATGTGCGGGCCTTGATGGAATGGACACGCCTTGCTGCTGAGGTGTGTCTGTTTGAAATACATGGATGACTCACGTCACGACATACTACCTGCAGATACATTCATATGATGATGATAGTAAGAGATGAAACTGTCATGATAGGCTGTGCGTATCCATAAGGATTTTCTCCGTCGTCCCTCTCTTCATCGGCTGATGCTTCTAATATCCTGCAGTGGGAAAACACTCTCGTGGTCATTGCAGTTACAGTAGCACGTCTTTCACCCATCCCATTATACCATTGTTATTCTACATGCATACCCATCCCGCCCGTCCGTGGCGGTGATCAAGGAAACCATGATGCGCTATTTGTATGAAACGTCCAGCGCTGTGGGAAGACATAACACGCGGGGTTCCTTGCCCTTGACTGTACCGAGAGGTCAAGACTAAACCGTCAAAAACATTAGGGCTCGTTTGTCGTGTCGTTGTATTCGTTGTTCCTGCTACCCATCTGGACCAGTCTTCAACCAGATAACACGACGAATTCAAAGTGTGGGGCAGTCTGAAATCGAATCGTTGGACCTCCCTGCCCTGACACCGGCTGTTAAAAGCGGTGTTCGTCATTCTCAGACTCACACGCCCAGGTGCCTAACATACGTTTAAAAATCTGTGGACATATCATTCGTCCATCATTTCACTCCTTTTGCCTTCCTAGAACCAAGGTATGTCCTTCTCGATAACACCAGCGGTCAACGATGTCAAAAAAGCTCACCCCGCGACTTGTTATTTGTAGTCACCACCCCGTTGCACTCTTCCCTGGGCCAACGTTTTGTGAACAGGATGCTCGCAGTCACCCCCATTTTGTCCATTCTACTCGCAGCTGCCATCTCTGTTCGTGCCGACCCTACACCCAGCGAACCATCCCCAGGAAACGTTTACATCGAAGGGCAACCATGCCCTATTTCTTGGGCGGTTGATACTACCGGGCTCTGGACAACAATGAACATCGAGCTCATGACGGGAGACAACTTGGAGATGGTGTACTTGACTAGTATGTTTTTTTTTCTCCTTTTTCGTACACCGCTCGTAGATAATCTGATGCGTGATAACGATAGCCGTTGCGACCGTTGACGGAACCAAAGACACGACCTTCTCGTACACCTGCCCAAAGGTCAGTAGCAATGCGCAGTGTCATACCCGGGCCTAGAGTTCACTCATATATCCGATCTTTGAATAGGTTACCCCTCACTCCCCGATCTACTTTTACCAATTCACAACACCGGGTTCTGCCGACAAGACTTGGACGGGTCGTTTCACGATCACCGACACCCCCAAGGACATCGTTCCTCCCTCCCAGTCGACTCAGCCAGACGGTCAGCCAATTCCTTGGGGGACTGGTTCCCTCGTCAACGGAACTTCTACCTCATCATCCGCGTCATCCTCGCCTTCGGGTTCGGCTTCCGGGTCGGCATCATCGCCTGCGGGTGTTTCGCCCCCTGCTACTCCTCCTTCGACGCCGACAATCACTCCTGGGTCTCCTCTGTTGTCGCCTGCTCCTTCCGTCGTTTTCGTCACGACGAGCACGCCGTCGGCGAGCGCGCTTCCAAAGGGAAACAGCGCGATGGCTACCCTCTCCACGTCGAACATCCTCTCCCAGACTGTCCTTGCTCTCGGACTTTCTGCACTTGGATTCGTTATGATGTTCTAGATCACGTCATGAAGGCTCTTCGATGGATACGAACTCTGCCAGGATACCCATTCTCGCATACACACACCGTCTTCTTCTCTTCTCTTCCCTCTTTCTCTCTCTCTCTCTCTCTCTCTCTCTCTCTCGCCTGCACTCGCACACACTTGGATCTCTATCCGCCGCCACTCGTTTTTAAAGTTGATCGCTAATGGGCAATATCTATTTGCGACTATTGGACAGCGCGATAGGAAAGCATCTGCTTGATATTTGTTCTTTGGCTTTGTACGGGGCTCGGAGCATTTTTTTTCGGGTTTGTAGGGAACTTTTTTCTTTCTTTCTTTCTTCGGACTGTACATAGCCTCTAGCTCTTCAGTGAACATTTGTGTTCGGTGGAATTGTCCAGTTGCCTAATCTTATATCACACAGTGTAACTATCGTTCTTCATGATTAGATAAATGCTCTCGATCCTTGTGGTTCTTCGTTCTCCTCGAGAGTTTAGGCTAATGCGGTCGTGTAGGTCAATCGTATCATGTTCATGGGAGGATGGAGGGCTACGCACCTTCTCCTGGTAGGACCTTGACGATCTCCATGAGCGAGTCCCATCTGTTGTCCTCAACCCATGCGATCGTCTTATCTTCCTTGAGCGTGAGCGCCTGGTTGGCAGGCCTCGTAGGCTTCCTATCGCGCTCGACTATCTCAAACTCCTTGTCGATAGCATCCAACCAAGCAACCGCCACCTCCTTCTGGGAAGCAGTCATACTCGGCACGCGAAGTGCCCAGAAAGGACGATCCGTAGCGTGCGTCACATATCCTACACAGAAAGCACCCATCAGTCAACCGCCCCCCAATCCACACACGCGCACAAGTACGTTCATCCTCGCGTATGACTCGTTTTTTTGCACTCACCTTTAGGTCTCACCTGCTCAGGCGTCCACCTAATCTCATACCTGAACACCGGGAACCCAGCCTTTGAAAAGTCCCGAACGAACATCCTCACAGGAACATGCACCTGTCCATCACTCAAAATCTCCCCCATCAACCTCTCCGCCTCCTCCGCGCTCGCGCTCTCCGACAAGGTCCTATACATTCCTACCAAGCCCTCCGCGATCGGCCTTGGATAATACCTCAACACGTTCGGGAACACGTCCTTGGGTCCATGAACCGGATGCGCGATCGCATAGAGGTACCATTCCTCTGATAGATCTCCGATCGCGATGCTTGTCATGCCTTTCTCGCGGAGTTTGAGAGCGAGTTGGCCGGAGCGTTGCCAGGTCATTGGGTCTGGTGAGGTAGGGATCCAGGCACCGTCGAGACAACCACGGTAAGTGCCGTTGTCGATTCCGACGATGTCTGTTTCGATGAAATGGAGGAGTTTGGTGGCGGGGACGAGCTTGGGGTCGCGGAGGGTGGGGAGGGTGGTGGGTGAGGTGGGGTCGAGGTTGAGGACGCGGCAGAGGGCTTCGTATTGAGGACGTAGTTCGGCGGCAGTCTTGGGGATCGTTCTGTTTGAACAAGCATGTGAGGAAATGGCCGTAAATTTCAAAGGAAAGCAAATTCACAGAATCGCGTTGGATTGAAGGACAGCTGATTTGATAGGGGACTTTTGGCCCTCTGGGAGATGAGAGATGTGATGGAGGATCTGGTGAACCGAGTGGGCGCCTTCGAGAGCGTGAGTGAACCTCATCGTCGACATCACATCCCCGTCCTCTTCACTTACCAGCCGACAATCCAGACAGCTGCACATTGGCCGGATCACCTGCCGAAACCCCCCATCAGCTCCCCCACTCACCAAGTTCCAAGAAAACAACACTCTCACCGCCAAACGCCTCGATGTTCTCCTGAATCCACTGCAATGCAAGCCACTGATCCTTGAACCCAAAGTTCCCATCGATCTTGGGCTCATCACACGCAAGGAAACCGAACACCGAAAGTCGATATCCGATGTTCACCCAGACTTCTGAACGTTCTTGAGCGACGTATTGTGCTTGAGAACTCAACCCGTGGGGAGAACCGAACTGGAGGAATCTGGGCATGAGGAGGTAAGTTTGGGGATTTCGTCGTGTCACTGTAGAGTTCGCCAAGAAAGGGGGTGCGTACCCGCCGTGGATGTAAACCTTGACAGGGAACTTTGATTCCGGATTGAAAGATGACGGGGAAGCGATGTTCACGAACAGACTGTTGACTCAGGTATCAGTATCTTCAAACACTCAAACTTGATCGAATGCATACGGATCCTCCGAGGGCAGACCGTAACCTTTCCTATCAATAGGAGCAACTGCTGCTCCTTGTCCATCGTTGGAAGGTTGATAACAGTCTAGTCGGATCAAGTCAGCGCATGTGTTGCCTTGCGACGTGATATTCACTTGCGTTTGGTCTCGTAGATGTAGTCCTTGTCTTCGTAGCGATAGCCCTCAGGCAACGGTTCCGGGTCTGTGAACCTCACAGGAGGCAACGCATACGGAACCTCTGGATCGAGCGATAGACTCGAAGTGAGCTCTCCCGACCTCAACCGAATTAATCTCCCTTCCACGTACCAAGGAATACGGCCGCGCCATTAGTCGTCCGACCACCCCTGATCGACCCGTGCTTTGTTTCGACGACGACCTTGACGCCTTTCTGCAATTCGTCGGGAATGTGTGGGCTAGACATCGCTCTCAAAGGGTACAACGAACAACTTGTGATTTACTGAGAGGACCTGACGACGCCCAGGCCCAGCGGATTCTCCAATTTATCTACGCGACATGGTATCACGTTGCTTGCTTGTGAGAGCCAAGGTCACTATCACGGGAACAAACGTCGATGTGGTCGATTGCTAAAAAGAGAACGACCGCGAGGAGGATACGTCTACCGCGGGAGTCCTGCGGCGCTCCTCATTCTTACCTGGGAGGACTCGAGAGTTCGAGATCGTCGGAAGCAGAGTGTTGAGATATAAACATTTCGTTGTACATACATTCGCGCAGTTTCGTTCCGTCAGTTCTACTGACATTATCCTACATCAATGTCCTACATCAATATCGCAGAGTCGCTACCCTCAGTTACTGGCTTGGGGTGTAGCCTTTGGGCATCCTGGCGCCTGGAGTTGGGGCAACCCTCGATCGGAATTCTTCGGACATCTCGTGCAAGGTAGCCCACTGGACGCCTTCGTGTGTGTTGACCCAATCGATGAAGCGTTCCTGGATACCAAATTAACATCTCGGTGTTGGAAACTCGACTGTGGACTGTACTTACCAGCATCATGAGGACATGAGGACGACTGTAGAGTGATGGTCAGCTTCATATTCCTCCTTTTCATGGAGGTGCTTCCTTACCCGCTCACGTCAGGGTGAATGGTAAGGGGGAAGATAAAGTTTTCCTCCTCCCTGGGACCAAGTAAGCTTCGAAGAGAACGAGGGATGGATGGGTTCATACCTGTACAGGTACGTGAACATATCTTTCCAGAGCTGCTCGACATCTCGGGCGTTCACCTGGTAATAAAAGCTTAGGGGGCGTCGCCAAGCCACTGACAGTATTTTGTACGCACCCAACCGTGTGAGTTCGAGCTCGCCTTAATGAACCTAATGGATAATTAGGACTCGGACCGTTGGTGACTATGTGCACTCACATCATCGGTGGCAAGTCGTCGAGATACCTGCGTTGTATGCGAATGGCATCAGTCTGCGAATGCTCAAACTGGACAAAGAACCCACCAGTTAGCAGGAATTTCGACAATGCCGGTGTCATTCCCTTTCACAAGAGGCTTCATCCAATCATGTGCCTTTGCCGAGTAGTTGATATTGGTCCAGGTATCTTCGTCTCGCAAGTAGTAGGCTTGAGAGCTGACGGAGATCAGATCATAGAAACAAGCTTTACCAGGGATGAGACTTACTCGTGGCACATGTTGGAGTGATCTGGGCGCAGCAGCATCATTAGAAGGCGATCAGCACCGCGAGAGGAAGCTACTCAACCATATTCGATGCCTTTCTCAATAAGAAGGGCAGTGCCTTCTTTGCTTGTTTCCCACCAAGGTGCGACGCTTCCTTTAGGTGGCTTTCCAAAGTTGAAGTCTGTAAGGAGTTTGTAGGTATGATCCAAAATGTCTCGTTGTTGCTCAAGGGTCATGGCTGTCGGGTTCTGTCGCGATAGGTGTCGGAACTAGCGACTGTGCAATAAGTTAGGCGGCATACCTCGTGGGAGTACCCGTGAAGTCCACTAAGGACGAATGAGTGGTCAATGAAACGACAATGAAACGAAAGTGGAATATTAGATACGAACATCTCGTGTCCAGCGTCACGGACTGCAGCCATCTCATTTGGGAACGTCTCCAAACTGTGACCTGAATGCGGCAACATTGTAAGGAGACGGAGCGACGAATAGGAGCATTTGATATACTCACCAGGAATGAACCAAGTGGTTTTGAGTCCATACTTTTTGAAAAGTTTGAGCAGTCGGACTGTTCCAACTTCTCCAGCATAGATACCCTGGTATGCTGTGTAAATGAGCTGAAGTGGCAAAATATCAAGATCGACGCACTCGGGAGATATCAAGGGGAGAATCCTCTCCACCATAGGAACCGAGCCTAGGGAGGTCAGAGACGTTCCGTAATATCGGAAATGACCATACCAGCCTGCGACTGCGTCGACGTCGACACCAAAACCTACGAGGACCTTTCGGGGCATGATGAGTACGCGGGATATAGAATGTTGTTTCCGAGTTCGGGGGCAGTTGGTCACTGGTTTATATGTGGTCTCGGTCGATCATATCTGATAGTAGAGAGGGACAGACCCGCTGGCGCGTGATCACTGATCGATGATCATTGTCTCGGATGTCCGCTGTCTGTCTGGCCCCAGTCTCACTCCGCTTAGTACATCGACCGGGAAAGATAAGGGGGCGGAAAAAAACCCGAGTCTTCGCCCTTGGCTTGGGCATTCAGAAGTCGGAACATACCAGCCAACCTCCGTCTATTGTCGCGAAAAGTGCGTTCAAGGTGTTGATCAAGCCTGACTTGTTTTCCGAGTGCGGCGGCAGTTGGTCTGGCATTTGCCAAAGTGACAGTTCATGCTCCCCCCCTGTCTGTCCGATCCACGAGTCCGCCTCTAAGATCTGAGACATGTTGCCTGGCACCTGCTCTTGGCACGGATGTCTGATAAGGATATCCCTTGCTTGGACTTCGGTGGTATACACCAGCCAGCGGGCCTCTGACAGTTGTTGCACCTGCGCTAGTGCTCGAGATGTTGATCGGGTCTAAAACTACTTAGTAGGTGTTCTAGCAATGTTCTATCCAGAGTGCTGTTTCAGACTCCGATAGCAAGGAATTCCAAGCCACGGAATCTTTCCGGAAACAAACACCGACTGGTCTTAAGCACCCCGTTGCCATACTTAAACACAAATTCGTGCACCAGATATCAAATGAAGAACCGCGTACCGTGATTCTGGATACCAGGTGGGCAACTCGCAGCTCAAACGTCTTGGAGCCGAGTCCGAAGTCGGTCAAGTGACACCTGGAGACGCACCGTGCTGCATCCAGATGCTGGCAACCACTGCCTTTGCTATCTCAATCACAGTGGGCGTCATTGGATCTGTGACGTCTACGTTCTCGTTTCCTCTCGTTTCGGGTGTGTCCCCATCACTTATTGCGATGTTCGATATCAAAGAGAAGCAGGCGGTGGAGATGGTTGATCCCATGTTTCTTCGTCATGACCGTAGCCCTTTCCATGGCCGAACTAATGTCTTCCATGCCGTAAGTCGGCGTTCCTCTGCTTACAGGCGTCTCCCCCGAAACGATCGAGACCTCAGGACATCCGCCGGACTTAACTACTTCTCGGCGAAACTAGCCCACTCCTTTGGCGAGTTGAATCACCGGGTGGGCGAATATCACAGGTCTAGTCACCCTAGTCTGTTCAATAGACTTTACATGGTTCGTCTTCCTGTTCATCTCATCGAGCTTGTCTGACGACAGAACCAACAGCGCGCAGATGATCGCTTCCGCGATCACGGTTGGGTCTGATGGGGCCATTGTGCCGACCGCAGGCGAAACACGACTCGACCTCTTCTATGTCGTGGTTAACGGTATGTCGATATATGTTCGTAGCAGCCGTGTTATTGAGAAAAATTACGAAGTGGGGGCTACCGTCGCTGCTATTGTTGCTTTGCTTGTGTGCTCGGGCGAGAATTGGGTGTCAACGAAGGATGCCTTCACCTTATTTGAGAATAACACAGGCTTGACTGATAGTATACAGTCGTGTGATCTACTCGGATGTATCGCTGACTGCACTCAGATGGCCGGGCATTCTTGATGGCCTTCACTCCTCCAATGTGGACACTCGCGGGTTGTAAGTTAATCTCGTTTTGACGTGGAGTTGTGTCTGAGCTGTATCAGATGATTCTGCTGTCCACGTTTCTGAAGAAGTAGCCGGTGCACAACGCAGTGCGCCAATCGCAATCATTCTTGGAGTGGCTATCGCTGAAATTCTCGGATGGCCCATTCCGCCCCGTGCCCTTGCGACGCAATCGGTTTCAGCTTCATCATCGTTGTACAGGTAAGTCGACCGTGGTGCACGAGCAAGCGATTCGTCTCGTCGTCTGTTCTATCCGTTTGACACAGGAGCCGCGCAATTTATTGATACGATCGCGTCCGAGTCGTTTGGTGGGGCAGAGTCCAAGGGAGAAACGAAGGAGCTCTGATGGGGAGGCCTGTCAGAAATATTCCTTGGACTTTCCATTACCATTTGATTACCAGCTACTCTGATGTGAGCGGGTACGGAAGGAGTGGAGCGTAAAAGTACTCCACATCCGTTCACATGTTCTTTTGATGTTCGTCGTTCTCGCCCTGCATCTCGTGGTCGTTTTTCAGGGACATTTTTCGTCGAGGACTTCACATGAGTGACCATACAAAGATGGCCGAAGATTTCCGATCGTGGATGAGCCTAGCCCTGCGTGCCTAGAACCCCGAGGGCATGAAGAAGAGAGTCCCTAGCGATGCCAGCGGACCTCTACTTCACGATCGTGTCACTGGAAATCAAGTACAACACGGGTGTCTCCGAGTCCCTACCGAGTCCCTACATTCCATTCCATCCGATTCTTAGTTCCCTCGGACTCTTCAGTCCTAGGAGCGCCGTACGCCGTTAGGACCCCCGTGATCCCCCATCATGACGATGACCACTCTACTTTAGGCAATCCCACGATTGATTGCTCCCGTGATGGTCACCCCGCATCTCACGACTGATGAACGTGATGTGTACCTCGCATACATAAAGGGCAGAGCGTCCATTGGAAAGGAAAGGAGTATTGTTGGTTTACCCCAGACCATTTCTCGAGAGATGTCTGTTCCGCACATTCCTGAAGATTTGCAGAAGGGCGTGAAGGTGGTCGTCGAGACACAGTATGGACGTCTGAGAGGTGGCCGGACTACCAACGGGGCGGCTGTATTCCTCGGTGCGTGGATTGGAGTAGAATCATGAGATCGGGAGAACTTACTCCATGATACAGAGGTTCCGTATGCATTGCCACCTGTGAGGTTCACAGACCCGGTAGCATTGCCTGAAGGCTACCGCTACGAAGACAAGGATTACATCTACGAGGCCAAACGTAAGTCATCGGCGTCCAGCGGCACATACGGGAACTGATTCTATTTGAACAGGCTGCTATCAGCCGTCTAATGATGGACAAACGGCAGGTGTGGCATCCTCAGATTTCGTATCTGCGTGTAAGTTGACGGCGATTTGACTCTAGGCATCCCTGATGCGGAAAAGTTTGGTTTCGGTGAACCCTCCGAGGATCCGTGAGTATGCAAATGTAACTTGCAATACTGACTGAGATCTTTGATAGCTTGTTCGTGAACATCGTCTCCCCATCATCTTTCAGTCGGGAATCGAAGTTCCCTGTCAAGGTCTTCATCCACGGAGGGTGCGTTCATTTCCTTGGATTGAGTCGGTGTTGATGTAACTGCTATTCAGTTTTTTACAGTTCGGTTCTCCCCACGTACTGAACTCTCAGGCACAATACGTCGCTCAAGAACGCTCAGAAGTCTGGGTAAACATTGGATACCGTCTTTCTGTCTTCGGTTTCCTTGCATGCGATGAGCCTAAGATCGACGGGAACTTTGGGTTCAAGGATCAGTGGCTTGCACTCCTGTGGATCCAGGAGAACATCGAAGCCTTCGGAGGTGCGCTGGATCTGGGATCTGGTCGGTTCTACAACTCATGATTGTACTTGTAGGTGATCCGACAAACGTGCAGCTTTCTGGGGTGTCGGCTGGTAAGTGACTTGCGCTGGGATCAATAGGTTCGCTTACGTTCTCGAAGGGGCCCACTCCGTTCACCAGATCCTTCACCATATATCTCATCTCCCAGAGGGTCAGATGTCCCCTATCAAATCGGCTGCCCTCCAATCCAATGCGATGCTGTAAGTTTCCTTTCCTTGAAACCGACGCCTCGATTATCTTGCTGACTTTCTCCTCTATACAGATCGAACCCTAAGACCCCTGCCCAACTCCGTCCTTTGTATGAATCCCTCTGCCGCGTCCTCGACCTCGACCCCGCATCAACTACCGCCCTCGAGACCCTCCGCAACCCAGAGCTTGTCCCAGCCACCAAACTCCTCCACTTCATCGAAACCGACAAAATGGGTATTTACAACGGCACCTACCGTGGTTGCCTCGACGGCGTCTGGCTTCCCACCTCCCCTGACCCAATGACCTGGCAACGCTCCGGACAACTCGCGCTCAAGCTCCGCGAGAAAGGCGTCAAGAGCATCACTACTGGAGAGACCCTTGAGGAATGGTACATGTTCTCGATTTCACACCCTATCAGTGGTCCACAAGATATCTTCCAGAACATCTTGCGGTACTACCCTCAACCAGTTGTCGAGCAACTCGTGACAAAGTACCGCGCGGTCCCCGATGATGCGAGTGCAGAGGAGGCGAAGCGCTTGATTGGTGATATTTTGAGTGATGGACAGGTGTACATCCCCGTGCGGATGTTCATGCGCGATTTCCACAAGGTTGGGTTCCCGGTGTTTAGGTACCAGTTCAGATGGAGTCCTGAGCAGCTGAGACCTCAAGGTGAGGCAAACGCGCAAGGATAAACATGCGTGTGAACGATGACTGACTCTGGCTCCGTCCTTTTCTGTAGGTTTGGTGACGCATGGCACGGATCGTCACTTTTGGGCACTCCGCTCTCAGAGCTTGACTCCCTCCCAGAAGGAAGTGGCAGTGGCTTGGTTGGACGCTGTCGACAAGGAATTTGAGATGCTTGAGCGCGAGGGAAAGCCTACGCGACCTGTTAACCAAGTACTCACGCTCAAGGAAGATCAGACGATCGAATGGGTTGAAGACCCGAGGTGGGATTCGCTTATGGAGATCGTCAAGATCCTACCTGGTGAAGGTTCGTAACTTTCTGCGTTCTATGACGATGTGGATTAACCTATGATGAATTAATCGTTAGCATGAACTTTCGAAGATCAGTTGGATGTATCATTATGAATAAGGTGTTTAAGAAGTTCGGCTGGTATCACACAACTGCGTAGTAATACTAAATGATGAGGGTTTGACGTGTAAATTCAAGTCTTCCATATGCTGTCGGGGATACTGAACGGATTCACTCACCATGGGTCCTGGTACATCGGGGAACAACCCGTTTCACGATCTATTCCCGTCGCTGCTGGCAAGATTACAGATCCCGAGTGAAGAGGTCTATATAGGACAGTGGCCAACCTTTACCTCAACCCGCCTCCTGTCTCAGCACCCATGGCTCACATCGCGACCCCAGAATTTCTATCTCACCTCAAGGCCTTGTATCCCCCTCAGTCCACATACGTCAAAAGCCCATGGTACGCCGTCGCCGCCATCACATTCAGCGCGAGCAACTGCCCTGAAGCAGTCCCGCTCGTGCTCGAGTACGTCTTGAACGATCTCGCCACGATCGGAGCTTCGCTGGAAGATCGATTGACCGCAGCACGCAAGATACGTGACGCGATTTTCAAGTCTGGCATGATCTGCGGATTCCCAAAAGTTCGCATTGCTTCGTAACATCCCCGAGTGTTTGACACCGATCGTTTGTTTCATGAACCATTGTGTATCATGTCGGACGCGAGTAGGTCATCAACGCACTCATGTTGCTTCATGAAAGGGCGCCGGAGCTGAGAGATACAGAGACGTTGAGGTGTGCTGCGCACGCTACATGTGTGCCTCCACCACTTCTAAACTCGAGTTAATACCTTCCCAGAAATCCAGATCCCTCAATCGAGGAGCTTGCCCAGGCAGGAAAGAACTACTTCGATCAGACATACGGAGAGACGGCCGCAAGCACTCAAGCCTTGCTCAGCTCTATCTACCCTGACCTCGGTATGTTACATCCTGCTCCACATCAACCCCATAGACACTCGAAATATTAACCCTGGAACCGCCTCGTGCCTTACACCCAGGGTATTATGTCTCTCGTTTCGGGTACGGGTATTGCTATGCATACATGGGTGTGACTTCACCTATGGAAACATCCTTTGCGATGATCGCAGCCTTGATCGCCATCGATACGCCTCGCCAAATTGGATGGCATTTGAATGGCGCCATGAGGAACGGGGCAACGAGGGAGGAAGTGAGAGCTGTTCGATCCATAGCAATTGATATCTCGAAAGCGGCTGGCGTATCTTGGAAGAATGAGATCCCTGATCTTAGTTAGGTTTCTTCATACACCGAACTCGACGATTCATGACATCGTAATTAACGTTTTAACTGTCAAGAAGGGAGTTAGCTTGAAAAGCTCTCTCCGAGTCACTCCTACAATCATCGGTCAATCCCAGTCCCCACATATCCTTGCCTTCCGGTTCATACACGCCATCATCGGTATTGCCGCGGCGGGTTCGTCTAATATGGGGCTGATAGCCTTGAATTTGCCTGGGAAACATGCGGATAGAGTCGGACCTGAGCAATGCATGGGTTTCAATACACGGAGTTTGGGTCTTAGCTCTGACAGAGGAATAATTGCCCCCATGAGTCTTCATTATGTAATCGACACCTTTGAGCGCAGGCTAAGACGTGCATGCTCGCTATATTCTCACCATTTTGAAATTTGGACATGGAGTGAGCTACTAATAACATTTATTTATGGCGGTCCAAGTGCACAAAAATTCCCGCGCGCACTTTTCGATGTAGCGCGCACTATTTGGAGGAGCGCGCACTTTTTTTTTGAGTAGTCCATTACATTGTAGTAGTATTTCTCAGTAATATCTACTAGTAGTACTACCATTACTCCTAGTACTTAGATTGACTTGGTACATTATCCGTAATATGAAGGCCAAAATGACGGGTTTCGACTCTTCAACCAGACCGTGAGAATCTATTGACTTATGAAGGCATTCCCATCACACCACCGCTCAGACTTTCCTCCTGGATAATGATTCTGTTGGCTCACTCGGCTTTTGAAAATGCCTACATGCATGGATGGTCCTGAGATGCTATTTAAGTCGAGGACCTTGCATGGGTATTGCGAACAACGTCAGGAAGACATTGCAAGGAGTCGTCTATGTTGAGGTGACGGGGATGCCTTCATAAGTCAATAGATTCTCACGGTCTGGTTGAAGAGTCGAAACCCGTCATTTTGGCCTTCATATTACGGATAATGTACCAAGTCAATCTAAGTACTAGGAGTAATGGTAGTACTACTAGTAGATATTACTGAGAAATACTACTACAATGTAATGGACTACTCAAAAAAAAAGTGCGCGCTCCTCCAAATAGTGTGCGCTACATCGAAAGTGCGCGCGGGAATTTTTGTGCACTTGGACCGCCATATTTATTGACTAGTCACGGTAAGCATACCTAGTGGAGGGTGAACAACTGTCTTCATTCTGTCTTCATTTCGACTCTTGGGTCTGCCCAGAGGAGACTAGCATAATGCTTCTCGACGATTGTGTTGTGCGCTGACGAAGGTTTGATCATCAACAGCCTCACGAATGGGATTGGTCGTTTTCGTCAACGCGGCTGATCGAGTCATTTATATCCACCGGTATGCCCCTTGTATAACACAGCAGAAGTACCAGCACCTTGAGCACAAGACAAATCGTTTGGTGCCACAGATATTCTTGTTTTGCCGCTAACAGTATTAATTCTCAACAATCCCTGAGAAGGATGATATTCCGAGATCCCTCCGACAGAACACAGTTCAATGACGAAACTTGATATACACGAAGCTTATCCATGGTCATACAGAGCCCGAGGAAAACCGGAACATCCCTCCTCTGGCACACAGAATGTAAACTAGAATACATAATAGACGAACCCTACGAAGACCTTCCGTTGGCGGAAGCCTCATGGGGAGACACATCGCTTGGCGGGTAAATGGGTTCGACCTGAAGAATGAATATGAAACAAGAAGGAAGAAATGGGGATCAAGGTCACCTCTGATCGATCGTAATCCCTATCTCGCTCGCGGTACCTCCCATTCGCAGTCGTAGGTCCATTATCGTAACCGTGCCCGTTTATGGGAGCCATTTGGGGTTGTGGGGGGTACAGTGGGGGATGTGTATATGACGTCACGGGCATTGAGGATGAAGTGCCAATTGGGGAAGGTTGGATGAGGTGCATGAGCGAAGGAGTAGCGGGCACAGTTATGCTAATAGCATCGAGAAGAAGACTGGAACGGATGAAATAAGAGGACAATCAAGAAAGACAATCCATGATGAGAAGGAAGAATTGGGGTACGTACTCATTCTCCGCCTGAAGCTTCCGAACTCGAGCGCTCGCGAGTTCTAGATCACGCTCATATTCGTCGTGCAGCTACGTTCACGTGTAGATTCCACGGGTATGGGTATCATCAATAGGCATTAGGTTAAACGGAAGGTGGCTGGACGAAAATCGCAGGCGACATACCGCGCTGACTTGATCAAATTTTTCGCGAAGGGTCTGGAACCTGGGTCATCTCGTCAGCTGGCGATCCAAGAAGGCAAGAAAGCCGTGATGATCGGCAGCATTCCACATACTTTTCTTTGTATCTCGGGCCGCTACGTTGCGGTGGTGCGGGAGGCTGGTTGGGGAAAGAAGGTCATATTAGACATTAAGTTGATGGTTTGAGAATCGACTGTGAGAGGCACCGACATCCAGGAGGCAATCGATAGAATCATACCTTGGACTTGGTTTCTTCCATTGCTCCAGGGTGTTGATCCGGGCTTTTGGTGGTTTAGCGATATCAAGCTATGAGTGTCTATTTCCAGGGCTCACAAGCTGGTGTCCTTTTCGGAATGAGTCGAGATGGTGAAACGTTTCTTGGTCGTTATGAATGGTGGCTGTTAGCGTGAAAGCGTTATAGACAGTCTCGCTGTCGTGTTCCTCGGTAGACTTGGTCTCGAGCGATGTTGCCGTATCAGCGATACTTAGCCTGCAGGGCCCGGGAGCGTTTGACGCGGAGCGCTGGCCACTTTCAATTTGACCTTGAATACCTGGTTACCTAAATCATAGTAAATGCGCCTATGTTGCCAAGTTATACCAAACGGTATGCGGTGAACTTTGCCTGACTTTCTTTAATTTCTATGATGTCGGAATCCCAGAGCGACTTATCCCATTCAAGATTGATAGACAGTAAGCCTGGACCCTTGAAGGTTTGAACAGCTGAATCATTCTGAAATGACACAGTTCTTCAGCCACACGATCCACCGATAACGAGACTGCTTTGTAGATGCGGGTCCACCTGAATGGTAGCCGCGCGTGTTATCCCTTTAAGTTTATCACCTCATGCGGTCATACTTATAGTCACGGCAGTTGTTCCCGCCTTGCATGTGTCCACTCTCACCGCTGTCCCGTGCATCGTCGAGCAGCGGACCTACCCGATTTACCCGCCGTTTCATGTCGAGCATCCCCGAATCGTTCCTTGAAGACGTTTGGATACGGAAGTGAGTGTCTCGTCATTTTTTCTTCGCACGACCACCGGCCGTGCATGAACTGATTTTGCATCATCTACAGGACTCTGGGCCTTGCTGGCTACTCCTGCCTTGTTTACGATCACATCTTGACACTTGATAAGGAGGTATGTCAAATTATCATATCGCGTAGGATTTTGATTCACTCGGATCTATCAAAAAACGGCGAACACGCGTAGGTTGAGTTCATCTGGTGTGTTCCATGGACGATCACCAAAGCCCTATTTATTTTCAACCGATACGGCAATCTCCTCGGTCAAACATACATACAGGTCTTGGACACGGGTTGGGTATTATATGGCCAGGACTCCCTAAATGTGAGCCGAATAACCTTCGTTGTATGCTCTCATCTCACCTTCTGTTTTATTTGTGTCGATGGATAGTTATGTCAAGTTTACAACCTTTGCACAGTCCTCTTTATGTTCTTTTGTTCGGAGTCCATAAACAGTAAGTGGAATCCAGCTCCTACTAGTATCTATGTCAGTTTTCCGACCTGCGGGTAGTAATTTTGCTCCTGCGTGCTTGGGCTATTTGGAGTTGCCGAAGACGTGTAGCTGCAGCGCTAATCGCCAGCTACACCTTATACCTCCTGTTCGCAATCATCATGACAGGCTATGGTACTAACTCTCCAACATGTGCGTGTCACCGTGATTCTCTTGTTCGGCTTTTCAATTCATGCCCTTCCCAGTTCGCGAATTTCAGTATCTGGGTGTAATCGGGATATGTATAGGAATCATTCCTCGTAAGTCATGTCACCTTTTAATGACCAGCTGCTGTAACCCTGTCTTACTCGATGTTCTGCAGAGTTCATTGTATGTTCACCCATCCTTCTATTTCACTCACAGGCTAAATTAATGCATACAGTGGGTTCTACCCGTCGCAAGGTATGGTTTCTCCCCAAGTGTATCGAAGTCGATGCGCGTTTGCTCATTTACACACTCTCAATATAGCTTCGTCTTGGACACTGTCATATTCGGAATCACGATGCGGAGTCTTTGCCAACATTCGAGAGAATGCGGTCGGCTTTATCCTTCTCCTCTTTTCCGTCGACTCTTCCGTGATGGTAAGGCACGATCTAGGAATATTGGGCATAGCTTTATGTTAATTCTCTAATCATCTTATCATCTAGCTATTCTTTTCTACATCATGAGCACCTTTTTCGATGCTTTCACCGTGTTAGCTCGGTAAGTAGAGACTTTCGCTCGATGTCAATTGACTAATACATGCTACCCTTAGGACTGTGTATGCATCTGTGAGCAATTTTCGCTTCGCTTGATATTTTCATTCACTTACCCAATTACTTTCTCACCTCAGAGTCCAAAATATACCTTGTCACTGACGTGAGTATATCGTTCCCGAACATACGCGCGAAGCATTGATTATTTCTTATGCAGCCTCGGCCTGAACCTGCTGTGCATCACCGGTCAACGCCTTGTCCTAAACCTCCGAGGACTCACAGCTCGCTCATACGGTCCCCGCTCTCTGAGTGCCGAAGTGGATCGTCAAATCGAAAGAATCAACGACGCAAGTCCCGAATGGTGGGTCGGCAATGGCAGGTTTGAAAGAGGCGATGACGTAGCGTGTCTATCTGGGAGCTCTGGGAAGGAAACCAATGCACTGATGGGAAGCCAGGATGTTGAGATGACGACATTGGATCTTGAGCGGAACGGATAGTACGGAGACCCGAGACCAGTTTGACAACTTGCCTTCGGGCAAGTCGGACGGCGAGGGAATTGGAATTGTGACTGAGGTTCTGCGCCCGCCACCGCCAGACGAACTGAGTCGATCGGCCCCCCGGGTGGTGGGGAAGAGACACACATTCATTCGTACCATATAGACGCACTTAGTACACACTCGTTTAGTTCTTCCCCATCTTCAATTGTTCAGAAATCAGCGGCTGAATTGTGGGTGTTCCGTCCAGAGGCGGTTACCTGCGGTTACCGAGCGTTTCGGGACGGAGTCACGGTCTTTGGTTCGAGTCGGCAACTCTCAGTTGAACAGCGTCGAGCAGCGCCGCACGCACCACTATGTTGGCTCTGCTCAAGAAGTTTCTCGCTACTTGGAGATCCAACCCTTCCGACGAGTGCACACAGGCCGCCCCCTTATTCTCTGGATCCGGTGAGCATAGCGTCGACATGGCATCACGCAAACATCCCTATCAAACGTTTGCACTTCAGCATACTTCAGCAATCGAGTTCCACGACCTATAATAGAGACATGGGGTAAGTTTCAACTTCCATTCGATCAGAAAATGCTACATCTATGTATGTGACGCATACATAGTCTCCCATGGAGGTCAGGTATCATCAGGAACGACTTTGGACCCTCGAGCGAGGTATTTCTTCGCGACGGACCCTTCTGAACAATGGGTGACCAAGCTCTTTTCCAAGTCGGTTATGGTGCGCATATATCGTGTTTTTTTCTTCGCCTGGTAGAGGTTGAGTATGTGCGCTGATCTGATGATTCCGTGATGTGGTGTTCGACTTGGGGTAGGTGATACACGCAGGGTGGATCGCACATTGTGTCGAGGAATCTTTTAGGGTACATATATCGCAATATATTCTCGACGGTAGGCCATCTTCATGCGATTTACATCACTCTCCAGCTTTCCTCGTTCTCGTCTGCTTTCTAACCGTGTTTTATCACCAATAGACAGGTTCATTCCCGGGCCCCCTTACAAGCTGACCAGCCCCGTACCCTGGGTGACCGTCCCCAGTTCTTCCGAGTTGAAGCCCCTGGACCCTGCCAACCCCGAGTATGACAAACACGAACCTGCACCCACATCTCCCTCATCGTCATCGGGAGGCCGATCATCAAACACCCCAAGCACACCTCCAAAGATCTCACTCAAACGTAAACGCGACCAGGCGTACTACGACTCTCCAAGCGGCTCGCTCGTATTTTCGGGATTCGATAAAGACGGGATTCCGCGTAGACCTAGGAAGCAGCGTAAGCTTCGGTTCGATCCGTCTTTCAGTCCTCAGAACAGGAGGCGTGCGTCAAGGAAGGACGAGGAAGGGAAGAGGACGAGCAGTGTAGACTGGGTTGAAGACTTTCTGGAAACATTCGGGGACGATGACGAGAGTGCCATCGGGGAGGTTAGCCAGGAGAGCGTTTCTAGTGCGCTGGAGCGTCGCGGAGGTGTCAGTTTCGTGCAGTCCCCCGACACTCCAAACAAGCCGTTCGGTCATCACGGAAGCCCTTCCTATCCTCGACGCTCCATCGCAATATCGAAGTCATTCCTTTCGCCTTGCCAGATCACCTCCGCAACCCTAGTTCAAGCGCAAGTCAACCATCCCTTCGATAAATCCCCTTCGAATCGAGTCCGCTCGATCGACTTTACGAACCTCCCACCATCTACCCACCGTTGGCGATTCCAAGCCTCCAGAGACTCCTCCATGACGTTCCAAAACTCGATCTCGACCGTCAAGCCCGAAAAAATCGACGAGAAACCTGAAGTCAAGACGCCCAAGAAGATCAGTTTCGCAGAACATGCTCAGATTCGCGTCTACACGGTCTCACCACCTCCGGAATCAGACGCCGCGATCTTCAAAAAGGACAAGTTGGACCCGATAGCTATCGATGACAAGGTTGGAGCCACTCCGACAAAGGTCGGTTTTGCGGATCGCGCTCGGGTTAGGGTGTATGCTGGGGACTCTTCACCTCCGAGATTGGACACCAACGAGGCGGTGACGCGATGCGAGGTGGAGGGGTATGAAGCCGTCTCGGGAGCGGCTGCGGACGGGAAGATGGAAGATCGCAGATTCGACGCGGAAATCGGTGGCTCAGTCGATCCGACTCAGACGCCAGTCCCAAGACCGGTCACTGGAAGATCCGAAGACGATGTCGCCGGGTTGACGTTGACCCTCGAAGACATACAGGCAACGCGACAACGACTTGTCGAGTTAGATGCGAAGAACGGTGTCGGGGATTGCCAACTTGCGACGGTGTTCGAGATCGGGAAGCCGTTCCGGGGAATGACGTTTCGACATGTGCGGTGAGGTGCTAGAGGTTTCCTTTCTTGCTAGATCTGTTTTGCTATTCAGGCATTGCACTTTTATTGTACGCCGTACGATATGAACCGAGGCTTGCAATCGAAATATGCCGCTTTGGTAGAATTCTATGTCGAGATGGCCGAAAGTGTTGTGCTATTAGGAGAAGTACAAAGGTAGGCGTACTAGTGATCGAGCATAGATACAGAAAATGCGAGAAAGCATGCCATTGTAACAGAACAAACCGACGGAAGAATTGGACGACCGAGCTGAGAGAGGTTGGTCTAATGATCGGGAGTCCGCATAGCGAGGCAGGTCGCAACGAGCAAGTCAATCATGAACATCGCAGGCTACCACATCCACATGAGCACCTCTTTGATAGGGTAGCACAATGACGTGACACTAATCCCACTCACCTGGTTGACACAGAGTTCCCCATCCTTGGATATCGCCAAGAAAGTCACGCGGTAAGTCGCCACGACTTGTCCCCGCGAGTTCACGCACTGGGAACAAAAGAAACCAGTCAGAAGGTACATAAGCATATTCGCCATGTAAAAGACACGAACCTGCATTCTATTACCCAACAACCCAGAACTCGGTTTCCAAACGTACTCTTCGTCATCTAAACCTCTGAAAGAGTACGTCCCATCGTTGCCAATGGTTCCGCGCTTGACGGGGAGGGTTCGTCGTGGTTCAGAAGTCATGGAAATCGTGATAGGTCCTGATTCAGTGGGTACGAAGGATAATCCGAGGTAAGGAGAATTGACGTGACAGATGAGAGCCCCATCCGGACCTCCAACGTGGAGGGAGAACTCCCAGGTCGTCGAGAGTCGGGATCCTTTCGAATAATATCTGTGTACATCTCGGTTAAGTGGTCGTGGATGTGGGTCCAGCAGATAGGGGATTCTCCCGGATGGGATACTCACCTCTGCGTCGTCCTGTCCTCCCCCTTGACGACCTTGTCTTCACCCCAGATACCTCCAACTCTATAGACATGAAAACATAATGGGGGGGCCTCATCGCTCGTTCTTGCGAGCGATTTCCGCATTCGTAACGCCATGACTCGTCGTACGTCGTAAACACCTCGAAGGAAGGGGTGGTGGTGGGTGATGGGGAATCAGAGGGTGTTTCAATCCATCTCTTCACCTTCCTCTCCCTCTAGATACCCACCCAAAATTGCAGTGGGCGCCACTCTTCCAGGCGATCCTGTGCACATGTACACGGATGTAATTCGCAAATGGAAGTTGTCTTTTAAGAAACAAAGCACCAGCCGGTGATCTCCTGCGTTTCCGTGCGCCGCATGTGCATCAGCGTGGCTGGACGGCGTGTGCATTGCTGTGTAAAGGTCTGCCATGTGCTGAAAGGGAGCGGTGAGCTTACAATAACCGGGGTTTGTTTAACCTTTCTGGGTCTCGGCGTGCGAGAGAGTGTAGGTTTGCTATTTGAGGCAGGTGAACGGAGGATTCAAATCCATGTCGTTTGAGGTAATTTTGAGGGTTCCTTTGAGGGCGTAGGGTAGAGTTTATGGGGGATATCCTTTCTGGAACGACGGAGGCGAACAATCGATTGCATGCGCAATCCTCGACTCGGAACTGGGAGTAGGACCTCTGGTCTGGAACAGATCTGTAAGAAAAGGCCTTCGACGACTCTAAACTTGGGATAATAGAAATGAACACCGCTTTAATTCGGGCAGAATATAGATTGTACTGAGCATCACAATTATAAGATCCAGACAAATATGGCTATCTCTGTTGGAGAACTTAGTTGTTTAGATGTCGATAGACCTACACGAGAGGGATGGTGCAGCTGCATCACAGTTCGCCTGACACGGCGAAACATGATCCCCGCATCAAATGTGGGCAAAGCATTGGGCAGTGGAGCAGAAGCCTTACTCGCACAGCGAGGTGCTAACGTGGCATGGACTCTGTCGGTAAAAATATGTTGTCGCGCGGACTCCACATTGAATCCCCAAGAGAACCCAAAAGGCATTCCAGATTCCGTCGCTTGGAACTGAATGAAAACAGAACGAGCGTCAACAATAATGGATCACATTGAAAAGGAAAAACCCAATCTATTCGTAGAAAAAGGTAGTTGATCCATACATAGGAGCGAGCGGAAGCCAGCCTTCATTCAATGATTCGGTGTCTGAATTGCAAGGATAGTGGCGACTAGAAGGTCGGTCATAAATTGACCCGACTAACACGTTTATGGGTGAATCGCGCATACTCTGAATAGAAGCAGACAGAACCATACCGGGTAGATAGACAACTCGCCATCCTTGGAGATTGCCATGGCAGTGGCACGATAGCTAGCAACGATATCTCCTTCTTCGTCCACGCACTGTATGGGTAACGTTTCGAGATAACAACAGCGTCTACGCGTCTAACTCATAACGCCATGAGGACATGAGCGCACCTGCATCTCGTTTCGCCAGACACGTGGATTGGACCGCCATTGATAATCCCTTTCGTCGGGACCTCGGAACCAACGAGTTCCTTCCGACGCGCCACGGCTCTCTATTTGGATTGGTTTCCGTTCAGAAGTTATGTTGACAACAATTGATCCTGAAGGCAAGCCGCACAACGTTGGAGGGCCAAGATAGCCAGACGAGACCTGGCATATAAGAGCTCCATGGGGCCCATTGGCATGCAGTTCGAGGTGCCAATGCGTGTCATCCCTGCTGCCCTTGAGATAGTACCTACAATATCGGTTAGTGGTTAGTAGTAAACCCAACGAAGACGTGAAGAGACACTCACAGGTGAGTAACCTTGTCTTTGCCTTTGATGACTCTATCGTCACTTAAGAAGCCGCCGACTCTGTATACGTGAAAAGACAATATGTCTGGGTGTTGCATATCCGCTTACAACATGGAAGTTGGAAGAGAAGCTAGTTAGAGAAGGGGGTTCTCCTGAATCAGGAGTCCGATCTATATAAACAGCAAATGTACACTGCTCCGGTGCCTGTGTGTGTCCAGTCCAGTCCATAATAGGGCCCCTGTGCCCAGTTGACGACATTTTGAAAGCCACCTGTTTGGTAATCGAGGATACATTTCGGGGAGAAGGGGGGCACGAGGAACAATTGGCTTAATTGCGACGTAACATGGGATGCGATTAGGTCATTTGAGGGAGTACTTGCAGTCGACTACGCTCAACCTTGGTTCTAACGCATCCGTCGAGTATCGAGTTATCGGAGCGCCGCGACCTAGCTCCTCAGTCCGGCGGGAACTTGGGCTACGTGGGTGGGAAACCTCGCACAGGTGGCGATATGTGTTTACGTTCATACTGTGGTCCGAAGTGTGGATGATAAGTAATGGTCCAAAGTCAAGATGTGATCCAAGTGTAGTGGTAAGTGTAAGTAGTTGAAGCGTAGACATTATTGCGATCGCTATTAGTTGCTTACATAATAAACCCAAGTTTCGTGGCAAGTCGGAATATTTTTATTCACACGGTATCGAGGTCGACGACGAGGACTTGCACACTCTCTGTATTCCACAATTCCAATGGCGTCCAGGATTGCCCTCAACACCATCAAGGCATCGGGTCAGCACTCACTCGTATAGTCTGAACGTATAGGCGTACTCACCAACTCGTTTCGACAGCCCGGGCTCGCGCGGTGCCAACCATTGCTCGTGCTGCCAATGCGTATGTTCATCCATTTCAGTTCATGAGAAGGTCAAGTAATCTTGTTCATGTAGTCGCGCAATGAGCACAGCACCTCAACCACCAGAACAACGTGCCGCCGAAATCCTCAACACCCTTCCTTCATCTCCCGGTCTCATCACCAAGACCGGTGCTGCCCTTCTCGGCACAGGTCTCCTCGCGACCGCCATCTCCCAAGAACTATATGTCGTGAATGAGGAAACCGTCGTGGCAGTTGGCACTTTCATTCTCTTTTCTTACATCTACAAGGTATGTTGAATTGTCGTGACGGTGTTCGGTGACATTTGACACAGTGGGTCAGACTATCCGCGAACCATACAAGGACTGGGCAAATGGTCACATTGAGCGGATCAAGGGCGTCCTCAACGGTGCACGCGCTGATCATACTCAGGCCGTGAAAGACCGCATCGGCGCTGTCGAACAAATGAAGGACGTCGTTTCTCTGACCGAGGGTCTCTTTGCCATGTCCAAGGTAAGCCTATATCCTCTTTTGTAAAAACAAAAAACGGTTGGTTAAAGGTTCACCGCGTCATTTCCTTCGTACAGGAAACTGCCCAGCTGGAGTCCGACGCTTTCGTACAGCGTCAAAAGGTCGCATTGGCTACTGAGCTCAAATCTGTCCTTGACAGCTGGGTCCGTTACGAACAACAACAGAAGGAGAGCGAACAGGCTGAGCTCGCCAAGACTATCATTGCAAAGGTCATGGCCGGTCTTGAGGATGAGAAGGTTCAACGGGATGTCCTTGCCAACGCCATCACGGAGGTCGAACGTATGTGAACTGCTCTTCCGATATTTGCTCGCTCATGCAACTCTCTTTGAATAATAGGTCTCGTGAAAGAAAAGGCAATCTAGATGTACGCCTGGACGTGACTAGCTAGATTATGATAGACAGATGGCTGTAGCACGATACTGGCTATCATTCTGTTTACTCGCTGCCAGTTTGCACGCCTGATTAGACTTTCTGGTACTGCAAATCATAAGGACCCATAAGACCAAATAAATGCAAATCCAAGTGGCCGTGACGACGCGCATTACGCGCCGGTTCGGGACAAATCCAGCACGCGCAGTGCAGGACACAAAGACAAGTCGCTCGCTTTTCACGCCAACCAACTACTCGACGGCGAACTGGCGGTAATCGTCTAACAAGATGGATTCAGACCTCATAAAGCTCGTAAACCGTCTACAGGACACTTTCAACAACCTCGGTGAGTACGAATACTCACGTTCACATATATGGGCAGCGGGTGATCTTGCCACGCAGGCGGTGAGCTGGACATGCCCCAGCTCGTAGTTGTAAGTGTGGCTTAACAGCTTGGGTAACGCACCGCTGATTTGCGTTCAGGTGGGAAGTCAGTCCGCGGGTAAATCTAGTGTGCTAGAGAAGTACGCCGCCTCGCCCATTGTCTCCGCGCTTTAAAGACTGAGATTTACACGCGTAGCATCGTTGGTCGAGACTTCCTTCCTCGTGGTCAAGGCATCGTCACCCGCCGACCCCTCGTTCTCCAACTCATCCATACTCCCCTTCCCGATCCTTCCTCGACACCCCCTCCTTATACCGAATGGGCGCAATTCCTCCATATCGACAAACGCTTCACCGACTGGAATGAAGTCCGTCGAGAGATTGAGCAAGAAACGTTCCGGGTGGCGGGTCAGAACAAAGGTATCAGCAGACTACCGATATCACTTCGGATACACAGTCCCAATGTCCTCGATTTGACCTTGGTGGACTTGCCGGGACTCACAAAGGTGCGTATGTGTTTGAATGGGATATTTGTCGGTAGCTGAGGCAATTTGTGTTTAAGATCCCGGTCGGTGACCAACCAAGCGACATAGAACGCCAGATTAGAAACCTTGTGACCGAGTACATCTCAAAACCAAATAGGTGGGTATGAAGCCTTGGCGCTTCACCAAGGCTCTGATCCATTTAAAGCGTAATTCTTGCTGTTTCTCCTGCAAACGTCGACCTTGCCAACTCGGATTCGCTCAAGCTTGCACGGAGCGTTGACCCCCAAGGGCGTCGGACGATAGGTGTTCTGACGAAGCTCGACATCATGGATGCTGGCACGAACGCGCTCGATATCCTAACAGGACGCGTATATCCTCTGAAACTCGGATTCATTGGCGTTGTCAACCGAAGCCAGCAGGATATCATATCGGAGAAGAGTATGACAGATGCTCTTGACTCCGAATCCGAGTTCTTCAAAAACCACGCCGCGTATCGGAATATTTCGCATAAAAACGGGACAAAGTATCTTGCCAAGACGTTGAATCAGGTATGTTGAAATGGTGATGTATGCTGGGTCATGGGTTTATGCGAAGTTTGACCTAGGTTCTGATCAACCATATAAGGGAGAAACTGCCAGATATGAAAGCGCGCCTGAACACGCTCATGGGTCAGGCTCAGCAAGAACTGAACTCGTTTGGTGATGCTGCCGTCTTTGGGGACAAGAACCAGGTTAGTTCATACACAAATGTGGCTTACAGGTTACCCACCTTCCTGTAGCAAGGAGCACTCATCCTTCGTCTCATGAACCGATTCGCCCATGACTTCATTGCATCTATCGAAGGTACCAAGGTCGACATGTCCACTAAGGAGTTATCGGGTGGTGCACGGATATACTATATCTTCAATGACGTCTTTGGTCACGCGCTTGCATCGATAGACTCTACATCAGGCTTGGATAATCAGGACATCCGAACAGCAATTCGGAACTCCACTGGTCCAAGGCCAAGTCTCTTTGTTCCCGAAGCGGCGTTTGACCTCCTAGTGAAACCCCAAATAAAACTACTAGAAGCACCGAGTCTTCGTTGCGTAGAGCTTGTCTATGAAGAACTTGTTAAACTTTGCCATAACTGTACAAGCACGGTGAGCTCATCTCTTTTATGACTTTGTTTGTGTTTCTGATTTTTGTTCTTCGATCCGTCTGATTTTAACACAGGAATTGGAGCGATTCCCCCACCTGCACGCACAGCTAATTGAATGTGTTTCCGACCTTCTGCGCGAGCGTCTTGGTCCCACATCGGGGTATGCGCAGAGCCTCATCGAGATCCAGGCTGCATACATCAACACAAATCATCCCGCATTCATCTCAGGCTCTGCGGCAGCCGCACAAGCAGCGACAGCCCCAGCTCCGAAACAAGCAGCACCTTCACGCGTAAGCTCCATTCATTATTTATCTGATACTTCTCCGCTCATATCTGCGTACTTGCTGTGGCGTTCATGTGCTCCCTGGGTTCGGGGTTGAAGCAGCCTGTCAGCGGTGAACCGATGAATGGCGCTGCCACACCTGAGGACGGGGATGAATCCTCTACCGAAGAACCCACAGGTGTGAATGGCGTACCTTCCCGGGATGGACGTTCTGTATCATCCACTCTCCACGATCGTGCCCGGACTACCGGATCCAACCCTGCTGCCGGCACCTCATCCACCAAACCTTCATCAAAACTACATCATGGCCCTCGGCACTCATCCGTACACCCACCATCTCAGTCCCACACTCAGCTAGGCGTACCTGGAACATCACCCCACACCGCACGGGAAACATTCTTGAATTACTTCTTTGGTCAGAACGGTCCCGGTCCTGTCGCTGGATTGAGTCTCGAGCGACCGCATGGTTCTCTTTCCCCTATGCCCACCGGCCGAGATGTGTCCAATGGTGATACCCCAGGTCCCACTGGGCTCATGGCAGGTAAACGAACGCTGGACGGCAATAACGCGGCCTATGATATGAGAAGCCTGGGTAAACACATCGAGGCTGTGAGTTTTTTTTTCGACCCATTGAGCCATGTGGTTCCTTTTTCCCTAGTACACATACTATCGGTTTCATGTTCAGGGCTGACTGAATTTGGTTTTTACTCTATTTGTGTTCTAGGTTTCATCGTCGGACAGCGGTTCGTTGATGACGCAGAGAGAAGAGATGGAGACGTCTCTCATACGGTCCTTGATCGCTTCCTACTTTTCGATCGTTCGGCAAAGCATACAGGATCTCATTCCGAAAGCGATCATGCATTTCTTGGTCAATTATTCGACCAAGGAGGTTCAAAACAGATTGGTGGCGACGTTGTACAAGCCGGACCTGTTTGCGGAGTTGCTGAACGAGGATGAGGCGTTGGTGGCGGAGCGGACGAGGGTGAAGGCGCTATTGGACGCGTACAAGGAGGCGTTCAAGACACTTTCGGATGTCAACTTGAAACCGCTATAGAGATATTTTGGCTCTCTCTGTCATCATTCATACGTTACTTTTGCGTTTGTTATAGCCCTGCATGTCATTGCATGTTTCATCAGGATTCATCTCGGACTATGTATTTCCAATTTTTCTGACTGAGACATGTACTTGGCCACTGGCATCCTGACACTGGCGAGATCAGTGGATGGGACCGATATCACGTTTCAAGGTGTTGTGGCAAATATAAAATTTCAGGCAATTGTGTGTAGGATCGCCAGATGAGCGTGTCTAAGACAACCGACGATCCACTAAACAAGTGCCCAAAAACTGTAATGAGATATGTTACCCGAGACGTGGTTGGGAAATGCCAAAATATCCGGCTAAGTACTTTATTAGCGACTGGTACATACGTACTGACAAAGGAGCCACAAGCTTTCAAAGGCACTCGCGATGGCACAAGACCCAAGACGGGGGAGGGACTGCAGGGATGGAAAACCAGCTGCGGGGACGAGGGACGATGACAATCCACACAAGTTCGAAACGTTCCAGAGCAAGGACGTCAGACCCCATGCAACCCTTTCCTTTAGGTTTCGGAAGATGAGGCTTGTTGTCCCTTTACGGAAACCCATTTGTCTTTGGTGGGTTCCTTGGTCTCGGAAGAAGTGGCGGCACCGGTTGGTTTGTCCGGTTCCTCTTCCGACGTGATACTCTCCTCGGTGTCAGCGTCGATACCACCGTTGCTGATGTCGGATTCCGAGGAGGATGTGGATTCGGAGTGGGTCACTGGGATGACGGTTTCGGTGGCTGAGGGAATGGTGGAGCTTGAGGCGGGTGTGGCACCTTCGAGTTTCATCGCTGCCTCAGCGCGGTGGGCCTTCTTGGACTTGGAGCGCTCCCGCTTCTCGACCTTCTGTATTGGTGAGGGTCAGAAAGGTCTTTGACGGGAAGAGGCTATTGGGAATCGTAACTAACCTCCTTGGCCTCCTTCTCCTCTTGCTTGATTAGGAATGCGGATCAGCACTCGTTTGGGCAACTAAGCTATGAAAGAACCAATTCACCTCCTTGGTAGCCTTCTCTTCCTTCTACAAGGAAACCGTTTTAGAAGGCAAATATACAAATATGTAGGGAATGAACGTTACCTCCTTACGTTCTTTTTCTTCCGCCTGCGAGTCGGGTTGTGAGCAAGGTCTCGAATGGTCCGAAAACGATGGTAATTTCATACCTCTTTCTTCTCCTTGGCCTCGCGCTACAGCAAGTCAGCTGTCTTGTTCTTTGAGTTTGCAAGCGCAGTACATACCTCAGCCTTTTCCTTCTTGAGTTTCTCGCGCATCTCACGTTCCTGGATCACCCTGCGAAGAACGTCAACCAGATATCTCGGGGGTGATCGGACATGAAAAACAGACCAGGCGGCAATTTCGTCGACACTCTCTCTGGGGCGGACTTTATTCTTCAAGAGGTACCCTTGCAACGCCGCGACCTACGATTAAGTGACGGGCATCAACACCAAACTTGATCTGACATTCCAAATGGGGACTCACGCTAAGCTCGCCCTCGGGTATGGCGTCCGCGAATCGCTTGGCGAGTTCAGCAATTTCAGACTCTTCCAGTACGGGAATGATATGGCCTGGTATTTTGCGTTTGGAACCGGGAAGATTCTGTTGGGACACGTCCTTGTCATCGCCCTGTTCGTTGTCCTCTGATGTGGCCGATGGTGGCTGCCCAGCAGGCTTGGAAGGGAAGAAACATTTGAAGATGCCTTCTGCTTGCCACTTTGTGGCATGGGTAAAGTTGACCCAGACGTCCATGCGACCCGGACGACTGAGTGCGGGGTCGAGTCGCTCAATATGGTTAGTTGTGGCAAACAGCAGGCTGCGGGCAAGGGGTAAGAGTGTCAGAAACACGCGCGCAATCCACGTAGTGATGGTGGAGCACTTACCGGCCCTCTGCCGCAGCCACACCATCAAGGCTGTTCAGGAGACCGCTCAAGCTAAGCGTAGAGCCATCATTAGTATCGCTACTGTTGCTGTTCGACGTGGAAGCCGTGCTAACGGGTGCGCCGGTGGAAGATGAATCACGACTGACGGAGCGCGTGAAAGCAGCGTCCAAGTCTTCAAGAAGTAAGATACATCTTTGGGGGAAGGTTTAACTCGGCCCGAAGAGAGAGCACGCGTGCACAAACCTAGAAGGTACATGTCCCATTAATGTCGTCAACATATTGTCACTCATCCTGTGGATGCCGTGTCAGCACTATCATACAGGATGATATCCATAAATAGATTTACCCCTTCGACGACAAGCTGATGACATAGATATCCAAACCCAATTCACCTGCCAAGGAGTGGATTAATGATGTCTTCCCACTGTAGTTTGCTCGGTGAGTATGAGGCGTTTCATGCCGTACAAGGGTTACGTACCTTCCCGGAACGCCGTAAAGAAGGTATCCTCGGCGGAATGGAATGCCTAATGAACGATTTCAGTGGGAGCCATACCAGTACACCGTCATCCGTTGCTCACCTCTTTCGGCATACCTGGGAGATGAATGAATGAGTGACTCGAGGGCGAGAACATTCTAGACTTTACTGACCAATCCTCAGAGCACAGGAAGTCTTTGCAATCAGCAAGAAGCATATCCTTGACCCCTGGTTGCAGAACAATGGAACTCATCGGCCGCTTTTGGCGGGCTCCGTTCCATCTCCAGCAGCCATAGGTGCTAGAGAGCAGTCACTGTAAACGCCACCATCTCGTTATAGAATTGGGGCACTCACGTATCAGCCATGAAAATGTGGACGCGGTGCTCAGCATCTTTCTCGTATTCGCGCTTGGCTTCGAGAACCAGTTTCTTGAGAATGTCGTTGTTGCGAGCGACGACGCTAAAAAACAGTTTGAGCTGGACTACACGAACGGGATGAAGATTAGTTTACCTGATCTTGAGAGATGAGCCATGGCCGTAGTCTGGGTAGCGTTTCGTCCGTGTTATCTTCAGGCGCGCAGGGGATCAGTTCTCCCAAAATATCGCTGAAATGTCATGAATTGAATACATACCCTCAGCCAATGGCCACGGTAATAAATTGTGTGAGTTGTGTCTGCCGACAATTATTAGACGGGTTATGAATGACGGAAGCTATATCTGGCACACTGTACCTAAACTTGGGATGAACGCCACTTTGCGTTTTCGACGGCCATGTACGAGATCATCTTCATCCTCCTCTGCATCTTCATCTTCATCTTCCAAGTCGCCGGTCGTTGACACCATGAGACCATTGCGACTAACCGTACGTGTCGTTATTTCAAATTCACGACTGCGCCCCCACGCAGGTTGCTACACAGAACTATCAGCGGCGCAGTACTAGCTGCGCGAACGCAAATTGCTTGCCTTGGACAACCAATGCATTAGCCTAGACTCGATCAGCGTCAGTTACGCCATACAAGAATGGTATTCCTCACCAGTCGTATGGGTAGTCATCTTGGCTAAAGTGTGCGGTGAGGAAGAAAGCTGTGGCCATGGACTCAGCAATGTTTCACGAAGCGGTGGCAAGAACCTACAATCCACGAAACCGCTCCAAGCCGATATCGAAGCCCGTCTTGCTGTTTCGACAGTTCCTCCGATGACGACAAGTTTCTGTGGCAAAATTCTGTTTCAGCAAGCAGACGGCCAAGAATAGTGCTGGTCGTATACCAGGGTGTCCTGGATAGCGTTGGTGTGCATCCCCAAAGGGGAGAGCATGTTTTTCAAAGTCTCCATTGTTTGGTATGGAATCTGGCGAAGAGGAGGAAAGCGACAAATAGGTATCCCGCCACGGTCGGTATTTAAGTGATTTATTGGGGCGCCTCGTGCCTACAAATAATACGTGCAGGGTAGCAAGTGAACAGGACGGTATCAATTATATCTCGGTAATGCTTCCCCGATGGAAAAAAGAGGGATCGAGAATGCTTGATGCTGTTCTGACGTGCGACCAGTAAGAGGGGAGATTGGTAACCATACTTGGCTTTCATGTCGGAGGTGCTCTGAACTCAGAGTCAGATATGGTGAATCTGCTAAACCCACTCATTTCTCGCTCACTCGGAGCGTATGCTCAGATTCTGTCATCGTTCATATGTACATGCAGATTCCCAGACGGTCCGATTTACGTCTACCCGCCCCTTCAAATGAATTTATGTGAATTTTCGATCGCGACATACTGGCTGTCTGACAAGCTCGCGAGTTTGTGTGTCACAGTCTGGGAGTCCGCGTCGTCGCGACATTCCCCCTGTGGTTGTGGCGGAACAATCTTCCGAGACGCTCATTACGGCAAGCTTGCCTTGTCCAGGTACTAACTTCCCCTGCCAGTCACTTGGCGATTCTCTGTTGGTGATCGGCTTTTTCGCCTCGTCGCTGTGATTCCACCAAGTTTCGATTTTGCCGTCTTCTGCAATACATAATACGCCCCACGCTTCCTTCGACACCACGAAAACGAGATGTGATGAACCATTTTAACATACTATCACTGCACCAGAGTTGCAAACATTTTGGGTGTGAAGCTTATAGCTCGTGCATTTCAAGATTGGGTTCTACAAAAAAAATATGGGAAGGTGGGCAAATGCCTTGCCTTCCATGCTACAAAAAAAGCTAAGGGATCCGTTCAAAACTTCTTGAGCCAGAGAGATGCCGGTGCAAAAAGTCCAAAGTGCACAGAGTTGCAAAATTTCTCCGAGTGATGCTGAGTAGATTGTCACACTTCGTCACGATGCATTTTTGAATCTCCGCATGCAGTGTAGACCATGAACTAGTGCTATTGCAATTATCCCTTACGTTCTGCTAATCTGATTTCGCACTCCGACCAATCTTGTCACGCCTAGGCCCTCCTTGTCCCTCCGAAGCCATTTTGTTTATCACAACAGACTCGTTGCTTTCGGGGCCTCGGAAAAATATACCAGATGTTCCAATCTACCCCTAGCACACCCTAAGCAAATAACAGAATATTTGGTGTGGTTGTTGTCTTTCACTGGCCCATGCAATGCTCAGACTTGTGTATCTACCCCATGAATGATCGAATAGATTCATTTCTTGCTCGAATTTTTTCAAAAAAAAAAATAGAAGCATCTTGTTCAGACTGGTACCGACCTAAATAGCAACATAGGAAACCTCCGGTGTGGTTGTCGTAGGTGATGCAAGTCAGTTTGCATCTCTGTGTCAATTTGCAACTCCGGTGCAGTGATAGTACAGCGTAGTACAATGCATCAAGCCGTACTCAGACAGCCCTGGAACCACCGCGGCCGGGCCACAAATAGAAGCGGTTGGTGTGACAAAACTGCCGGTCCGCCAAACTCATATGCATTGCTCGTAATATTTGAACTCGACTGATATCATACAGCGAGACAATACGATGCCCTGCGTGTTCGTCATCTTCCCCAGCGTTCGATTCTTCAGAAGTCACCCCGTCGCAACATAAACAGGGGACGAACTGTGTCAGAGAATGGAACACCTTGAGAGAGGTACCCCAGATTGGCATATTTGTCGGGGAGACCCATCTGACCAAATAACACATCAAATCTTCGGATCTATGATCTAGATCCCTGGAGAAGGGCTCACAGCAAGGATCGAGGCCCCAAGATCTCGGAAGGACAAAATAGGGCTCACCGTGTTCGTTCGCACTGGAAGTGGTGCCTTAGTTGGAGCCATGAGCGCTGAGGCGGTGGGGTTCATAGTCCAATGCGGAATTCATACGAGCCAGCGTGCCTCTTTCTCCCACAGCAAGCTCAGCTCGTGAGACATTGTCTCACTCCTATTGGTCGGGGCTAGCTTCGACGAGTCTCGATGAGATGGTGGGATTCAATATTCATCATTCAACGTTGACGGACCCGAGAGGAGAAACACGCAGCCACATCGTCGCTATTTGCTTCCGGAGGAGTTGACGAGTCACTCCGTCTCCGAGTCTAGATTACTGCTCTGAGTCTAGATTACTGCTTTGTACTCATCAATCGGTGGCTTGATGGTGCGCCGGCGGTTACTCATATCCCAGGGTGAAATTAGCCAAGCCTACGCGAGCCCATGATCATATGCTTTCAAGTTATGTTAGGATCCATGTACGCCACCGCAGGCTGCTATTGCACCTCAACTCATATCATAGACGAGTTGGGTAGGAATGCGTAGTGCCACCATCATTGACAGCTCAAGCAAGCTTTACGGTACTGTTGTGGATGCCTGTGTTACAGGCGTCTGCCCACACTGGCAAACGTTCATTCTCTGGATGAAATTCGAAAAGAAAGATAATCCACAGCATCTTGTCTCCTGTCATCGGAGAATCCACTTCCGTCGACCACTATACGATCCTCCACAGATGCTCTGCAGCAAGGATCTTGTCACTCTGATAGGGCCGGCCTGGGATTATCCTTATCTGAAGCACCAGTATCTAGCCTATGACTGCCTGAAGCGAGAACTGTCAAACCGACCTCTTGCTGGTGGCGCGCCACATTAGCGACTGAGCAACGACAGCTGCGGAGGGCAGTGCTTTTGCGATTATGCGAGATGATTTACTTTTTTCAAGGTTAAACGTGTGTGGGGGGAGTTGCTTTCGAGACGACTCCTCCCGTACGTACGTAACAACGGATGACGCACCTCCGTGGACATGAAGTCTGCCGCATTTTGAGTTCAAAGAATCTTTTTAAGCACTTTGCGGTGGGGTTCAAGCATCGCCACTGGAAACGACGTTCCCGGCAGTGGATGCTAACACGCGCTTTTGGGCAGGATGTGTCGTACGAGTGGCGTCTGGCCTTGCGTACATTGCAAGGGTAGATACACATTTGGTACGATCAGGTAGATCTCCAAATGAAGATGATAATGGCGTCGATGTTAAAAACCTTGAAGAGGCGCGATTGACGTACGGCGCTTTGCGGCGCGGCAAGGCGGACTACCTCGGAAGCATAGTGGGATCGGATAGCATCGGCTTCCGCGGTGCGAACGTCGACTATTCGAACCGCTACTCTAGAGTGCTGGCGTGGCGTCGAATCCGTCCCTTGTGAATCACCCATATGGGAAGACTCGTGTCTAATGGGCAACACGGAGATGAGAGGGGGCACTGTAGAATTGGTTATCGATGTAGGGAAGTTATGCCGGCCGGGCATCCGAACGTGCGCACACTTTGTTCGATGGTGACAGCACGAAGCCAGGGGTGCGAAGCGTAGCACCAAGTTAGCGCGAGCTGAAAAAGGTCACACTGTGTGGGTGCTTCCCCGTTGGAAGCCACCCACACAGATCGTGAAAACCTTGAGCTTAAAGAATGCCTGCCGATGAATGAGCTTCTGATATGTCGGCTTGGACATATCGCGGTAAGTTCATGTCCGAGCTGCCCTGCAGTCGGCTGTGAAAAGTTAACAAGAAACCACCATATTCCCGAGGTGCCTAGTCATTAAGGATGCACAATAGCTGCTACATTGTAGTGTCATCTGGCAAGATAGATAAGGCTTGGTCATCCTATGAAGTAAAAGAAGCACTGTGCTCACCTAGTCTCTACGTAGGAGTCCACCCATCTCTATCTCATCAGCGTCATCCCTCGGAGCAGAGATAACAAGACCTTCCGTCATCTCTCTCTTTACGCAGAGTTGCTCTGCAATTATTACCGTCCAGGCCGACCCTGCAAACATAACGAGCCAGAAGAACAATGAAGTGGGAACAGAAGCCGAATAATAAGTCGTGAGCACGAAGTGATTGAGCACTAATGTTAATGCAAAGTCCAAGATGAGGCGTGGCCGCCGTATGAGGGTGTAAAGGTAGTAGATGCTGTAATGAAAGGAGTGTCAAAGCATGGAATAAAGGAACTTATAATACGTACTCTGCTGAGGAAGCAAACATCCAAGATGCGGCGATGACCCAACCTCTTATTGGGTCTGTTCGTCCGTCCCATCGACCGTCCTCCCATCCACCCACTCGTTTCCCTCCACTCCATGCGCCATAATAGGAGCTCCATCGCTCTTCTCCTTGCATACCGCGCACAGTGGGTTGGCCGGCCATTTCTCGCCAGTCCATTACCATTCCTGATGATGTCACGGTTCGAGGGGTGAGCTACTTTGAAGCAGAAGCTACATACCGACATTTGCAGCCCCACCTTCGTACATTAAAGACGTTGGCTCCGCAAAGATGGAGAGTAATGGGGGGATCAGAATGGAAAGCGTCAAGTAATGCAGCGACTGTATGGATATAATCTGGCGGCAATGATGAACAAGTTACGTGGTAATGGAATGAGAAATACCTGAGAAACGAGTAGGATTGGGTCCCAACTACTGTTTTTCCTTGCGGGTGCCATGGTGTATGGATGGGGGGTCCAGGGCTTTCAAGCCTCGGACGTTCGCTATAGCCTTGGAATGCCCCCCCCGCACTTTGACTGTGCCGTGTGGCTGTGGTGGTTATGTAATAGATGGATTGACCCTCGGTTCTAGTTCGGAAAGGGTTAGACCTTCAACAAGTTGACTTTGTGGACGGGCTCAGTGACTATGCCCAAGCCAGCGTACGAACGTCTCTCCGACAACGGGGACGAGGATTTCGTAGATATCCCTTCGCCTCAGTCGTCCCGCTCTCATCCTCGTCCGGATCTAATCGTGAGACCACCGGTTTACTATGGAGAAGGCCCGTTTGACCCGCCTAGCTCGGAGGAGGATGACGAGGACCGTCTCGTGGAGAAAGCAGGACGTCAGAGGGGGTTCAACAATGGCAACTTTGATGATTCGGAGCCAGGTTTGAGAGTGGGAGCCGCTACAGTCAGTATTACACCGCAGTCATTGGTTTAGTAGTCATATCCCATTCACCCGTAGCGTCCGACTGCGCTGAGATGTCTCGTATTGTCTCTGGCCGCATTGGTGCTCCTGGCCGCATCTATTGGAGTGTTCGCTGCAACCAATCTTTACCAAGGGAAGCCGTACCGGGCTCCAGGCGCCCATAAAATATCTCTGGATCATGTATTCAATGGGACCTTCGCCGCCCATACACAGTCTTTGAACTGGGTTGCAGAAGGTACGCCGTCGACCGACCATCTTCGCCCGCGCTAATGTTCTGCTAGCCGGTGATGGTGTTTTCTCAACTCTTCAGAATGGACAAATCCAACTTGTTGATCTGAAGACAAACACAACCACCACACTGGTTTCCTATACAGATATCCAAGACGTATGGATTGTTTTTTTCTAGTGGGTGTAGTGTCACTCAATCTTCCTCAGGAAAACGGGCAAATGATTCTCTGGTCTGAGTGGAAACTTTCTCCGGACATGAAGTACATACTGGTCAAAGCGGATCATCTCAAGGTATCTCCATAATAATCTGTGTAAGTTTTTGGAAGCTGAAACAACATCAGCAATGGAGATATTCGAGCTTCGGGAATTATTACATTCATGATTTGGAGACTAAAGCCACCTATCCCCTTCTTCCACCCACTAATCCCCCGGTGACGGCATATGCGGCCTGGTCGCCTACTGGCGAATCAATTGCTTTTGTCGCATCCAACGATCTCTATGTCCTGCCGACCCCATCGTGAGTAGTGCCCGTTGTGTGACTGCACCCTTGTGTTTGACCCAGTCCACAAGCACGTCAACCTCACCCATCCGTGTGACCACGAGTGGCAATGCTTCATTATTCCACGGTGTGCCAGATTGGATCTACGAAGAAGAGGTTCTCTCGCAAGATTACGCGCTCTGGTGGTCTCCTGACTCGTCGAAGATTACCTTCCTTCGCCTTGACGAGACTGCCGTTGAGGAATACAAGTTCCCTATCTATAATCCGACTGAAGATTCCTACGCCATTAACCCATACACGGATGATGTGGTGATTAAATACCCTAAACCAGGCTACAGCAACCCACTCGTATCAGTACACGTTTTCGATCTCTCTGCTTATCTAACGCTATCGGAGTCTGCGCCGACCTTTTCTGCCGATGAAGCGACCGTTGAACTGAGATGGTCAGGCAGCTTCCCCCAGAACAACAGCATCATTAATCAGGTGGCCTGGGTTGATAACTCAACGGTGGTATTGAAGGAAGTCACCCGAGCCGCTGATCATGGGAACGTCGTGTTGTTCGCTTTGGGCAATGCAATCTCTGGGGGGATCGCGATGGGTGATGTTGTCAGAGAGCTTGGCGTCGATGGCGAGGAGGGCGACGATGGTTGGATTGAAGCCGTCAGTAACCCTTCAGCTTATACACGCCTTGAGACTCATGTAATCAATTTCCTCACAGGGCCAGAATATCTACCCCGTTCCAGAAGGTCTACGATCTGGCAATTCACCCGCTTACCTAGACATCGTGCCCACCAAGGATGGCTACAATCACATTGCCCTTTTCGATCCAGCAACTTCCACCACACCGCGTTTCCTCACATCTGGTCCCTGGGAGGTCACGGATGGTATTCAAGCGGTGGATACCCAACGGGGATTGATGTGAGCTCTAACATTTTAATGTCCGTTTGCCAACCTGGAACGTGATGCTGAAAATTTTATTCACACTACAGCTATTTCCAAGCTGCACGTTCTTCTATCCAACGTCATCTGTACTCTGTTCCGATCTCGCCACCACAGAGTGACTCTGTCGTTCCCCCCACCACCCTAACCGAGGACTCGACGCTGTCCTCCTATACTGCCACCTTTTCACCCGGTGCAGGGTTTTATTTGCTTCGTTACGCTGGTCCCAACGTTCCATGGCAAAGGGTAGTGGACGTCAACAGACCAGGTAATTTCGTTACTTCAAACAAGCAGAAATGGCTCACCCCTCGATTCGTACAGATTTTGATTATGTCCTCACGGACAACTCGGCGTTGAACGCGACCCTCGGAGAATTTGAGACCGCGATTGTCACGTATTCGACCATCGAAAGCGATGGATATGGTGGGTAGTTTGTTCCTATTGTCCCAACCTGATCGCTTACCGGATCATAGAGCTCAACGTGAAAGAAATGCGACCTCCCAAAATGGACGATTCAGGGCGCACTAAATACCCAGTTTTGTTCTTTGTGTGCGTTCCAACACATGGCCGTGTTGATATTTTTCTGATATCTCTTTTGCTAGCTATGGTGGGCCTGGGAGTCAGCAAGTCGACGTCCAGTATAAACGGGATTGGCACGACTATCTCGTCTGCAACCTGCAGTATGTTGTTGTTGTCGTTGACGGACGTGGCACTGGGTACAAGGGTCGCCATTTGCGCAATCCAGTGAGATACAACCTAGGGTTCTGGGAAACCCAGGACCAGATCAATGCTGCACGGTGCGTGTTCTGAGCTTCTTCCCCCTGTTCTTCTGACAAAGTTTATTTCCAGCATCTGGGCCGGCAAGGACTACGTGGATCCCAAGCGCATTGGGGTGTGGGGATGGGTAAGCAGAATCCACAATAAACCGATATGGGATCTCATGATATTTCCGTCAGTCATACGGAGGTTTCATGGCTTCCAAAGTTGCCGAAGCTAACGCAGGAATTCATTCCTTGGCTATGGCCGTGGCGGTAAGACTCATTTTCTGTTTGATCGAAATTTTGTTCATGTGTCTGTAGCCTGTGACGAGCTGGCGGTTATACGGTAAGACAAATTTGTCGTTTCCTTTGGAGTAACGCATCTCACGCGTCCCAGATTCAATTTATACAGAACGTTACATGGGTCTCCCAGTTGATCACCCAGGCGGGTACATCAATGCCTCGATCTCGCATGTGGAAGGGTTCAAGAACATCGATTTCTTGTTTGCTCATGGGAGCGGAGATGACAATGTCCATTTCGCTCACTCTGCACACTTGCTCGACATGTTCACGGAAGCGCAAGTCCGGAACTTCAGATTCAGGATGTTCACCGACAGGTAACCTGCAGGCCATTTTCGCACCATCGCCTATCACTGAAACGCTTGGTTTTGCTCCGCAGTGACCATCGCATCAACAAAAGACATGCTTACAGAGAAGTGTATGAGTTTATGGCTTTATTCCTCTTAGAGAAGTGGGGCAAGGGAGGTCGTCGTCGCGGATGGTGACAATAGCCGCATGTAGGTCTCTGATACCCCGTCAGAACATGTACCATAAAGTCGTTCCTTGACATAATCGTTTCTCGGCCTCCAGCGTGGTTCAGCGGAACCAATGGCCTGTACCGTTTTATCAAGCAGGGTTGAGCTCGGTAATCCTTGATCTTTGTGGGCGCAATCCTTGCTGGCCCGGCGCATTGATTATGCGCGATGGCTGTTCAAACTTCGAGCAGCGGTTACAGTAAGCAAGTTCGCCATGCCCCAAGCGATCAAAACAGGCGACTGCGGGACGGTCGCGAAAACCATGTGGATTACGTCTCGATCAGAACAGCGCCAGTTTGTCGCACATCCGTTCAAGCTTGTCGACTAATGCTAGTTAATGATTACTTACCGGGTAGCATTGACAGGCCACGACGATCATGGGCGCTCGAGATAAGATCCGATACATCTGAGGCTAAGTAGAACTCCCATAAAAGTCGACGCCTGTCAACGACTTTGTAAGTGTGGTACTAAGCGACTCTGACACACCACACGAGGATCGCTTCAAACAATAATGGAATACGTCTCCAGTTCAGGGATATGTTCAAGTCCAACGGCCTTTACTTCCCCAGCGAAACTCCGAGCATCCTCACCCCCAGGCATGCGGCATCGTTCGTTACTGCATATGTGGTCTGTGAACGATCGCAACCTCGGCTTTCGTTTGATTTGATCTGATGTTTGACTGCCGAACAGGGGCGATGTGCGCGCTGTAGGCTCGTTTCCTGGCAGACGGCGAGAGCTAGACCATCTTGATGCCATTCTGTTCGTTCGCGATGTGGTATTCATTGATCGCTGGTCTGAAACCCGAACCCTGCGTCCACTTCAACCCGATAGGAACATCAACCAACACGATGGTAGAACGCCGTTTTCCGCCAGTTTGTTCGGAATATCCAGAAAAAGTACCGCCGAAGAATTTGGAGGGAAAACGTGTCGTTCGACCGGCTCCTGAAGTGCAATTTCCGTCTGCCAATTGATAACACGGCGTCATGGGAACACTTGACTCGCTCGATGGTCACAGACCATTTAGCTCAGCAAGAATGTTGTTCAACATCACCCCATGCCGCTGTGATCAAGGTGGCATAGCTTCGGGGAAAAGCTCTGGAAGGAATGTTCTTTCGATTCGACAGGAGACTCGCCGCCACTCATCCCTTGTAGCTAGAAAAGACAGGATGGGAACAGTGACCTGCCCGAGGGCACCAACCAGTCGCATTCCTGGTACTCGTAACGCTCACAGCCATCTCAACGGTTCGAGGGCTTAGGGGGGAAAGTCCTTGACTCTTCGCTGGCAAGCAGTGGGTTGAAACATATCAGTTGCTCGTCGCGTCAGCCTGCTCTCACGAGGCCATCGTCGGTCAATTACCTTCTGGAAAAAGCACCTTTGGCCACGGAATCTCATCAGCGTACTAGTGGTCCAGTTGACCCGAATGTTCGCTGAAGGGGGGAACTCACAACTTGGAGTGTGTAGGGTGAGACAATTCATGCCATTTCGTGTTCCCTTCGTTATCCGCTTTTCATTGGAAAGCTGTGGATTGTCTTCGACCAAACCTATATAGCGGCTGTCTTCATCACAGGGACCATGAAAGCGTGGCGAGCCCTTGTAGTGATTGCCAAACAATTCCGAATAGGCATTACTCGAAATGACTGTGTGATTGCCTGCAAGACTATGTCGTGATAGGAACAAATGTCGAAGATCGATCATTTTCACCCAAATGAGAATGTCTAGATACATGTTATGTCGATGTGCACCAGAATTGTGTTTAGTGGAACTGTAACTGGCATCATCTCAATTTCCTGGACACCACTGGTTGACAATGTAGAGTGCTGGCGAATCGGGGTACTTGCGCAGTTACTTGCATTCCGCCCTTAAGCCTGCCATCCAATATAAGTCACTCGCAAAGAGTATCAGCAAGGTTTCTTCGGGACAAAATTGACAGGAGGGCCTTTTTCATCAGTAAGTCACTATTGCAATGAGAGGGCTCATATACGCCCTGCAGGTACAGTTTGTACAATTTTCTAACACAGAGAACTTCTGCCCTTGCTTACAGGGATGCAGTTGACCTGTAGCGGCTTATAAGCTAGCGGAAACATCTGGCAGGCAGCGGCGATCCTTCCCCCTACGATACAACATCTGCTTTCGTTTCCCGGCCCCTGAACGAATCTATCTCATGAATATGTTCGAGCAATCAGTCGATTTCATGCGTTCTTATCTCCGTGCGTCCGGTGTGCTTCCGTTGGCTCGGTCTCCAGGACGGAGTGAATGGAGTGCTAGTGTTAACACTCAGATGGGTGCAGGCGAGAGCGGAGTCGGAGCAGGACTGGGGTACTGCAAGAAAAATGAGTGCTCAGTAGTACCCAGAGACAACGTTCAACGGTCGTAAGCCAGATGGCCATCCCATTGCCATAAATGGGTCGACTCGCCCGAGATCTGAGAGCCGTGGCGAGTGAGTCGCGGATGGAAGACGAGAGTGGGTAAGAAGCGAACCTTGAACTCGACCTCGATGACGTAGCTCGTCGAGGTCAAAGGGAGACGAGACCATAGCCATCCCTGCACAACGACTCAGTGGATAAACGGCGGCGAGGGAGAGGCATATATGCGTACCGTTTGAGATCGAACCGCTCGCGTGAGACGGAGGATGTATCGAGTGTGGGCGGAGTTGGACGGTCTGAAAGGTGCATCTGTTAGAGTGCCGTTCATCATTTTCGACTTTTGCATCCCCCTCCCAAGCCCAACCCTCCGCGCTAGCCCAAACCCATCCACCCTGACCCCTCAGCAAAACAACGGAACGGAACTCACCCGCTCAACAGTCCACCTTTGTGTCTGCGGGCCGCCGCACGTACGCCAGGTAACACCGGCACGAACGCAAGCGCAAGATAACTCGCGGCTAAACACCGCGTCGCCGAGAACATCGTCGAGATTCACCGAGGGGTTGAGGGGAAGGCAACTGTGATTGTGACCGTTGGACGGATTCAGAATTTTCGAGGTGCCGAAATTCGAATGTCGTGTTTTTTGCGTGTTTTCGAATGTCGAGAGTCGTGAACGAGGAAACGAGCGAAGATGTGTGATTACCCCGACTCGGAAGCGATATGCACACCTAGACTGTGCACGAAAGGGTGAGAACGAATAGAAAACATTGAAAAGAGCATACTTACAGGAAAGGGACTCACTGGTAACTCAGAGACATCGTCGAGAGAGGCCTGCCACTCACAAAATTCATCCAACCATTTCTTGGACTTGTCAGAATCCGAATCATGTCCGAGTGTGGATGTCTCCGAGTCCGAGTGCGTGTTAGCTTCTTGGTTGCTGCGAGCCTGAGCCATGTCTGGGGGAGCAAACAAACGTGAATCTTGAAGTGAGCGAGCGGAACCAGCTAGTAGTACAACTTGGGCAAGTCGGACTGGGATCACGATCGGACTCCGCTGGTCAGCAGAAACGAAGGAGGAAAAGCGCATGCACAGAGAATGGATGACAGGTGCATGACACGGCGGGATACTACAGCGGACTAGCCGAGGAACGCTTGTCAAGCTGATAACGAAGG